>CM051268.1:780386-788167 GCA_027921565.1 Artemia sinica | reverse complement strand
TGCCCAGCAGTAGAATACCATATATTTAAAATATAAGATTCTTTCCTCTAAAGATGATTCGGCAGAAATTAAACGTTCCCTAAATTGAGTTCAAATACCGCTTCCAGGAGTCTAAATTCATAATCAGCAAAAAAGAAATGCATTTCTAGCTTCAGTCAAGACAACGGCGCTAGTCGTTCGAATTTCGCTAAGATAATTAGTAGCAAAAACAAAATGCTAAGCACGATATTTCTAAGGAAGTTTAAATGGCAAAAACTGTGTGAACTCCTGAATCATCTGAAAAATCTTAAAGAGATTATTGGACGAAGATTTGCGTCCTTGGGGTCGCTTGAGCCAATGGCAGGCAGTCCCTAGAGCGCAGGACGAACGAACTGCGTTTGGGGAGTGGGGGTAAATGTGTTTTTAAATTTCAATCTGTATTGAGACTTAAGACGATTAGTACCGCAAATAATCTCGGTCACCATTTTATTTGTCTTTGAAGTGACCCGTTGCTGTACAACTAAGCATGTAAGTTCAATAAATCTATTGTCCTTTCTTATCTCTGTTTATTCCATTTTATATGTCTGTATTTAGCCTATATAGCTATATTAGTTCGCCATATCGTGTGCCAAGAAAAACTTCTATTGCTACAAATACGCGAGTCGGAAATTGGAAGAAAACTGCGAACTAATTAGGCTATTAAAACTTTGTAATTTAAATTTAATTATTGGAGAGATACAGACATATAAATAAAGTGATTAGGCCTATAACCGCTAGGCTACGATAGGAAACCCCTTATATCTCATAGGAGATAATAGCCTCCCCAAAATAGGTTAAGTAAAATAATAAATTTGTTTTAAGTTGATATAAACGCAAAAGAAAAAATATTGAAATATTGTATATTGTAACAGAAATGGCTTTGTCAAAGGAGGAAGGTAAATGGACTTCGCTTTTAGCGGCGCTCGCGAAAACTTCGCTAATGCGAAGTTTCACATTAGCAAAACTTCGAGCAGCTTTGCTTGAACTTTGGCTATTAGAAATAAATTTGTATCCCCTCAAAGAGTTGGGTACAATAGAAAAAATGGAGAAAAGGCTCAATGAAGAATTGTAAATGAGAAAAAAAAAATAGTATTCATTTTTTAACAAGTAGAAGCAAGTGGTATAATTAGTAATTTTTTTAGTGTTAGTAATAAATGCAATGTAGTAGTGCCGTATATTACTAAATAATAAAGTATTTGTACCGTGAATTGAAAGAATTAATAAAAGATAATACGTAAAGAAAAACAAAACCTAGCTGGACCGATGAAACGTTGGTAGAAACAGAAGAATTTTAGGCATAATAGTAGCAAATGGGGTCTGTTATATTCCCCCCCCCCGTTTCTTTTCCTTTCAGATAAATGACCTATTTTCGTTTCTTTAATTACATTTGTGACCCTTTTGGAAGAGTTACAAGTAAGGTGTATTTTCTACAAACTGTGTAGTATTTTCCGTAACCCAGGCAGGGTAGGAATAGAGCTACAAGGCGCCGTCATTATTATATTGGAAACAGGGAGGGTTATTACCTCCAAGGAGAGAGTAGAAATTTTCTAGCCGTAACCCAAGGCGGGTACATTTGGCTTTAGAAAGTGGCCATTTGACCACTCGATCGCGTTACCATACCCTGAGACAGGGTATACTGTAAATAGGGTAGTACCAAACCCGATATTTTGCAGAACCGTTGGGGTAAGAGCGGGAATCTCACTAACATTAGGGCCGACAAGGGGTTCTCCCATTCGAGTAAGTGGCATAGCAATCTTTTGCGTCCATTCGAGTAAGTGGCATAGCAATCTTTTTTTGCGTCATTCGAGTAAGTGGCATAGCAATCTTTTTGCGCGTCATTTTTTTGCCTTTAAAAAATGGTGACCCCCGCCCATCTCCCCCCGATACACCCCAATAAATGGTGCCGGCGGTAGCTAGCACTACGAACATTGGCGGCAGCGGCATAAGCACACATCCTAGGAGCTTAGCAAAAGTCGCCGAAGGAAGCAAAAAAAAGAGTTGTTACCCAGCTGTGACTGGAACTCTGCATAAGCGAGAGAAATTCGGCGAAAGAAACCGTTAATCACAGAAAAATGGAGGCAGGGGGATTGTCTTAAAAGGGTCTCCTTTACCTACACAGATGACCTTCATCTGAATAATGGTGATAGAAAAAAAAAAATTCAAATTCTGAATTAGCTCCGCAAATAGAGCGAACAGAAAATTTGAATTTTAAACCATGGCTGCTGCTTTAGAGCCATGTAGATGTAAAACAAGCCAGTGTTCATGTTGTGTTACAAAGAATAAGCCCACCAGATGACCTTCAAGCGTGAATAATGGTGTTAGAAAAAATTCAAATTCTGAAGTAGCTCCGCAAAATGAGTAAACAAGAAAATTTGAATTTTGAACCATGGCTGCTTTAGAGCCATGTAGATGTAAACAAGCCAGTGTTCATGCTTGTTTACAACGAATAATCAAAAATATATGAATATATTTTTTTTTGGTCGAGTGTCATTTGTATTGCTGGGGTCGACTCCCCTCGCACACGTTAGGTCCCCTAGTGGATAAAATATTCGCGTTATTTGTGCTTATTAATTTTATGGGTTATTTGTAATGATGGCAAATATCAGACTTAACTTATTGCTTTTTTATAAACAGATACCATTCAAGACAATTAAGAAAGGTCGTCAAAAGTCTGTCTATTGTTCTTAAAAACTGCTTATTTGAAATGTCAATTTTCTTTTTATGTTGCTCTATTTATTTAAGAGCAAGAGAGGATGAGCATATGTAGGTTTAATTTTTGTAGCTAGACATAAGACATACCTTAGTACTTCAGTTTAATTAAATCTACGTTCAATGTTTTGTTACAACAAGCATCCTTGATTGCTATACTTTGCGCAGCTTAGACTAAATTAGTCTATGTTACTAAGGATTTGATTAAGTTTAGATGTCTTATTTTGTTAGTGTTATTTCTATGCCCTTTCAAAGGATAATAGAAAGGTTGAAACAGAAAATAACCAAAGGTAGGAAGCTCGTGGTCGACTGAGAACGACAAGTGGTGTTGGACCACGTCTTGTGGGAAGCCTGGGGAGGAACTCAAGCCCCATGATTGTTTTTTGTAATTTTTTTTGTGTAAACGATCGTAGGAAGGAATATTTCTCAGTCCTTCAAGTGTAAGAAATTAGTATTCTTATGCCAATCAGGGCCAGTCAAAGCAATACTAAAGGTTGAATAGAAACTTCAGTGAGCTAAGTTTTCGTTTTTGATCTGAATGCTTTGAAAGAGAAACAGAGAGTTTACTTTCTTATAGCTCCGAGGCGAAAAAAAAAAAAAAAAAAAAAGAGAGAAAAGCTTTTAATTTCATTATATTATATCAATGACGTATGCTGTCCTACAGCTCTGTGTTAAACATTACTTCCAAAGAGAAACAGAGACATTAATGTCTTTAGCTCCTTGGCGAAAAATTTAATTCCACTAGTTTATATCTATGACATATACAATAACAGAGAGATCACTGTTCTATAGTTCTGTGACAAAAATGTCCTTTAATTTCATTGGTTTATCTATGACATATATTGTGCTCTAATCTTTGTGAAATATTTTCGCAAGTCAGTCACGTTATATCTTACCTATACTGACTCAGGTCCCCTCAGATTTTCTATGAAAAATCGACCATGTCCTAACCAAGATGGATATTATCCAAAAAAAAAAACAAGATATTATCAGTACAGAAGCGTCTAATTATATGAAATATTTTATCTTAGTGTAGATTATAATTATTTTAGGCCTACCAGTGTAATTATGCGCCGCAAGGTTTGCTTATTCATGTGTTTCTTACTCGAGAAATATAATGTTTCTTACTCGAGTAATATATGTACCAATAGCCACTATTGGTAACTATAACCAACAACCTATGGTACGTTTATATGTAGAATTTCACGGCGGATGTGAAATTATATCCCAATAATATATGTAAAATTTAAAACCATTTAATCAGTTAAGATATATGGATTGAAACCCTGTGTATGTCCAATGGCGACTAAGTAAAACCCACAAGGAATTCCCTATTAATGTGAAGGTATTTCTCGCTTAACGGATTCTAATAAGACTTTAATATTATATTTATTTATTTAGTGCTGAAGGATTTGCTCAAACAATAGCCTTCTAAAAAGATATTGATGTCAGTTCTTCATTATGCTTATATTCTTTGCCAAGCATCAACTGGAATCTACGCGGGCAAGCTTGGAAATCCTGCATCTAATGACCTTATTCGGAAGGCGAATACGAGGCACCAATGTTGACTTGCAATTACGGAAAAATCCTGAGACTAAGAACCTCGGCATTTCAGCCGTTAAACCCGGAGCCCCATGAGAACGTCTAAGCCAAGAAATAGGGAGACATCAGAAAACTAGTGGGTATAGAGGTCTCCACTAGTCCTTGTTATGTCTTGTTCCCTCATTGTAGTATCGTTTGCGTAAAACCGTGCGGTTTATGACGCTGCACATGCGTTTCTTATACAGCGCGGACTTGCGTGAACAATGCAGGCATGAAAAAATATTGTAAAAACAGACCTCAAACTAATAATGTAGGGTAAATTATGTTTATTTAATATCGATATTTTCGTTATCAAAACAAATTTGAAGAAATTTCTGTTTTAGATTTTCAATGTGAGTACCAATATTAGTGTATTTATTTAATTCTGTCTCATAGCTAAGAAATTATAACCCAATTAATGCGTGAATTATTGTATGTGTATTTACTTAAAAGAACATGTGATTCTGCCGCGTTTGTTTTTATTACAGGAAGGTAAATGGACACTTGTGTCATTGAGTATTACAACAAGCCGCTCAGTACAGATACGACCCAGTAACATCTATTTTCATCATATCTCAACCAACGAAGAGTACTCACCATGACTCCAGGCAACTTCATCCCAGCTTCGTCTACGAATACAACAGTTACCTTCGATCGTCGTTTTCTTCGACTATGACCATATTATGTATCAGGTAACACTATATTTGAACCTCAGTATCAAGTGCTTTAACGAACTATATAATCGCATAAACGCTGAGAAACCCATCGGCTAGGACAAGATATAAATACGTAGATATCGCTGTTGATACTCACTATTAGACCCCATAATAATTTGACAGTATAGTGATGATACTTGAAGCTAAACGATATTAAACAATATTTAAAGTTAAATGATACTTAAAGACATTTGAAGATATTTGAAGACAAATTAAAGACAATTTGAAGTTTAATTCTGAGAACTCTATCGATCAGCACACGATAAACGATATTTGAAGTTAAATGACACTTAAAGACATTTGAAGATATTTGAAGCAGAAATTAAAGACAATTTGAACTTTAACTCTGAGAACACCATCGAGCAGTACAAGATAAACGATATTTAACGATATTTGAAGTTAAATGATAGTTGAAGAGGTTCGAAGTTGAATTTAAAGACAATATATTAAGAGAGATCACTATAGTAGGACGACAACCCGCTTCAAAAGGCACAAATGAACAATTTTACTGGAGAATACATTCTCTATGTGCCTCAAAAAATCCTAAAAATGATATGCTAAGAAGAAAAACACCAACCTGTAGTGGGAAGAATCATTTCCCAGTTGACTATTAGAACGATATTTAACGGTCATTTCCCAGTTGACTATTAGGGAAAACATACCGTGTAAAGACAACTAGACTCGAACTGTTCCATGAAGAAACCATAACGTACGTGCTTCGAAATTTTTGCCACAACAAAAGGATGAAGGACAGTAATTTACAACAGAAGGGTGTAGTACACTAAGGACACGAAAGGTGATGAATAGATGTGAAGCTAAATGTGTTACTTCCTAATAGCTTTGACAATGCAAAAATCTCAATAGTGAAAGTGTTTTTATGTCATCAGTGAATATGATGAACCAAATATTGTATGTTATAAATCATTCATGTAGAATTAGGTGTAATATTATCATGTTATTCATTTAACGTTGTGTAGATAGTATGTAGTACGTCATATAGACAGCAAAAAAAATATAGTTTAAAAGTAGAATAGCCCCAACTTTGTTGGAAATGTAAAGGTAATCAGTGCTAGATATAGAAAAAAAAAATCCTTAATATAGTAGCTAACCTAGAACCGAAAATAATCTTAATCCGGTAGATGAATTTTAGATAGGGATGTAGAATAAAATAAGAAAAATAATTGAAAAATTTTAAGCACTCCTAATGAGCAGTTACTAATGACGGGACGTCATTATTTGATGGGAAGGGTGATGTGCACCAGCAGTAGAATACCATATATTTAAAATATAAGATTTCTTTCCTTCTAAAGATGATTCGGGCAGAAATTAAACGTTCCCTAATTGAGTTCAAATACCGCTTCCAGGAGTCTAAATTCATAATCAGCAAAAGAGAGAATTGCATTTCTAGCTTCAGTCAGACAACGGCGCTAGTCGTTCGAATTTCGCTAAGATAATTAGTAGCAAAAACAAAATGCTAAGCACGATATTTCTAAGGAAGTTTAAATGGCAAAAACTGTGTGAACTCCTGAATCATCTGAAAAATCTTAAAGAGATTATTGGACGAAGATTTGCGTCCTTGGGTCGCTTGAGCCAATGGCAGGCAGTCCCTAGAGCGCAGGACGAAAGAACTGCGTTTGGGAGTGGGGGTAAATGTGTTTTTTAGTTGTGGGTTTCAATCTGTATTGAGACTTAAGACGATTAGTACCGCAAATAATCTCGGTCACCATTTTATTTGTCTTTGAAGTGACCCGTTGCTGTACAACTAAGTATGTAAGTTCAATAAATCTGTTGTCCTTTTTATATGTGTTTGTTCCTCTTATATGTCTGAGTCTAGTCCGATAATAGGTAACTAGTTCGCCAGTCTCCATGGTAAATGCTCCCAAAGGAAATCTGATCTCCAGATAGCTCAAAAAAGAAGAAGCCACATTTGTTTGTCTACATATTCAATTTTCTCTCATTACTTGAGAGCGGTGCTAGCCTAGTTGATACAATCTCCAGCGCTATAAGTGGCGCTATAGGAGAAATCTCTATCGCCACGAGCAAATCTTTCCTATTACTACAAATAAACTTCAATGGTACAAAACTTGTTTCAGAGGGGAAAAGGGGCACAAATTAAACAGGCTGAAAAAATGCAAATTACGTAGAAACTATAAGAAATCATAGAAAAATAAATCACGATGCTTCAGAGTAGAAGGATAAACTCAAAGGCCCTCCTCCTCTCTCCTGAGCGCATACCTTGTCAAT
This sequence comes from Artemia sinica, assembly GCA_027921565.1. NCBI lineage: Eukaryota > Metazoa > Arthropoda > Branchiopoda > Anostraca > Artemiidae > Artemia > Artemia sinica. Next base: position 780,899 of record CM051268.1, on the reverse strand, counting down.
CAGAAAAGGATTAATGCGAGTGATGTAGTAACTACCACTGTTTAAGCAGGTGGCGGTGGCACCTTTTTTCCTGTCTTTCTCTTGAATTAAAGAGAAAATTATACTTCTTATGAAGTTGAAAACCTAAAACAGCAACGCAAAACAAACTGGATGTTTGAAAGAGACACTTCAACAATTAAGAACAGGGTGAAAAATAAACTCAATTTCGTATTTTAACGCATCTGTATGCATGGTACATTTTAGTTAAATATTTAATATATATGTAGGTTAGGTTTAGTATTTAATATAATGCGTTCTGGGCGGCCTGCTTTCGTGATTGTAGTGACTTTCATGATTTGATTGAGGTAGCTGCAAATTGTAAATGTTAGCTAATTGTATATTATTTATTTTATTTTAATCTGTTTTAGTTATGTTCATATTTTTTAGTTTTAGTTCCTAGTTTCTTGTTTTTACGCTGAAGACGCCTTGTTATATATGGGCGAAATATTCGTTGGATTTTTTGTTGTTTCTCTT
>CM051268.1:720386-775386 GCA_027921565.1 Artemia sinica | reverse complement strand
ATTCAGGGATGTACGTGGAGGTGGGGATTGGGACCTGTCCACCTCCCCAATCCTAAAATCTTCCACATTTCCGCGCATTTCTTGTTCAAATTATTGCCCCAGGGAAAATCCAGCGAACGTACCAGGTAACATTGGGATTGTACGTAAGATATTGTTTCAGGTTTAATTTATTGTTGTTCAATTAGGCCTAGTACGTTCGATGTACGGCCTAGTACGATCTCCAGTTTCTTCGATTTTCGTAAAACAGCGCAATACGGACTTCGTTACTGAGCGTGGTAGTGGCTCAGTTAGCGCAAGACAAGCTATTAATATTGAGATACCAGCAACATCTCCATCACATTTGGAATTTCCTTTTCGTGTCCATATGCTGGTATAAAGTCCCAAGTGAGGCTCTAAGTCCATCCGAAAACTTTCAAAAAGAATCTAAAAAGACGGTTATTATGATTATTAGGTTGCTCTCCGTGTCAAAGGGTGCCAATTTACGAAAATGTAGGAGAAGGGCTATTTTTTTCTTTTTTTTTATGAAGATACCAAAAAGATTCAAAATATATGAGGGGGAGGGGTATTTTTGTTTGTTTTGATTATTTCAATAAAAATACCAAGATAGGAAATTAAAAAAATATATAGGACGTGTTAAAAACCTGGGGATGGGGCGGATTTATTGGACTGTACTAGTCCAAAGGACGAAAATTATTAGGTTGAACGAGACTAAACTGAGCTACTTGTACTATTTTTTTTCAAACTGAACTAATTTTTCATTTTGCTGGTTTAAAATTTTTGGTATACTTGCCACCAACCAATCATGTCCAAATGTCTATGTGGCAACCAAAACAATTTCTATTTATTTAGAATTGCAATTGGTTTTGATCTTTAAATTACTCCGTATGAAATTTACGCCAGTTTTGTTTGATAATACATTTTGGTTTTGGTTTATATTAAAGGGGGAGGGGGCTAAAGGAAACCGGCTAGCCCCTTAGAAGGCTACTGGTTTAATTCCAACATTATCTGAACCCACGTTTTTATTTTGTGATTTACAAAAAATGGATCAAATGAATCAGTCAATTGGAAACCCTCTTTTCCAGTATTAAGTTGAAAAAAAGACAGTTTTCTCACTGTTTCATCAGTTGATCCGATTCCCGGTTTTCATAGGTTGCTCTGCAGCGTTATCTGTAGCAAAGAGCCAAGTCTGCATTGTATTATTTATTATTATTTTTTTTCCGGGGCAACTTCATTTGGAGAGGATTGTCAAAACTTCGGAAAGAGCTCATTCGATTGGAAATAAGAAGTTCTAGTGCCCTTTTTTAAGAATCAAAAGCGATTGGAGGGCATTTTTTTTTGTCGTCAATATTCGCCAGCCTTGTAAATTTGTAATTTAAAATTGTAAATTCGTCACATCTGCCGAAAACCAGCAATTTCTGGGTCATACAAGCTTTTTTTTCTACAAATAATTTTAGATTTTGCTCAAGATTTTTTTTTTAATTTTCGAATCTGGATTATACTGCCTTCCTCATCCAAAGCTTAAAGGTGACCTAAAACACAACTCTTGTTATGGATTTTCCAAAATGTATTGCCCTATTTTTTCACCTGAATATATGACAAATCTATCTTGTTAAACGGGCGATCATTGTATGTGAGTAGGCTATGTGTGTTTTTTTTTTCTCGAAAACGGTACTATTTTTTTGTGAGAATTGGCATACTAATATTTTTCTGGTGTAAAAAAAAAAAAAAAAAAACAATCCAGAAAGATCACGACTTTGGGAATATTTGCTTACCCCCCCCCCCCCCCCCAGCACCATTAAAGTATTTTTCATTGTCTGCTGACTGAAACGAGAGACCAAAACATGGGAAACAACTATCTTGGATCAGGGCTTTAAAACGGTGAATAGCAGTCACACTATTACTATTCTTAGACGTTGCAATCTGGGTTATTTTTGCATAAATTTTGTATACAGCGAATTTGTATGCAAGAGAATTCACAAATTAGATTGTCTCGACGGCATAATTTTGAGAACATTGTGACTTAGACAACGTTTATTTCCGGTATGAAAAAAAACTATCTAGATAAGTCGAAAACTTGGGAAAATTCGTCTAGAGCCTTGATTTTTGGGGGAAAACCTTTTCATGTGAGTGAGGTCACAAACCTATGCAAGGCCGTACCCAGGATTTTTTTCGGAGGGGTTTTTACTCAAAGATTTTTTTTTCGGTGGGGGGGTTACACGAAAAAATCTAAAAAAAAAACACATTCAAAATTTATTTATATCCATTTTTGTTGCGTTTTTACGAGTCAAAAAAACATTTTGGGAGAGGTTCAAACCCCCTAACCCCCCCCTCTGGGTACAGCCTTGTATATACATGTTCCTCGTGATTGGTCTTCCTTTATTAGTGTTCATAAGCCTGCTTAGCGAACTAGAAAGCACTTCGGGTTTCTAAAACGAAAGTCACAGGTTTGACTCTTGCAGCGGTCAGATTTTTTATTGAATATTTATATTTTTCTAATATTTTCCTTGTGAAGGACGTCGCAGATACTATGAATAGTTATAATAGATTTTGCTAAAGATGAGTGTCTATGCTAAATATTTTTTAAAACGCGTTCCAAAATTTAATTTGATTGTCGACAGCATATAATAATTTGTCGGAATAAATTTGTAAAAAGGTTTAAAGAACAAATAAAATAAATAAGCTATTAAAAAAAATTCTTTTCATCAAGCAAAGCTCGGTCCCCTGGTACTAAACTTGGAAGCATGGACTTTTTTCGCGCAGAACATGGGCGCCCATAATGGGGGGGGGGGCTTGGGGTTCCTGCCCCCCCCCCCCCTGACTGAATGATGCTGCCTTATTTTTATATTTTTGTTCTGAGATTTCTATTATATAGCATTAAAAAGTGCCAATTAGACGAGGTTTGCCCCCCTGGAATTCAGCTTACAGGCGCCCTTGGCGCAGAATTCTAGTAATTGCGCCCTGGTAGCCCGAAAAACGCCTCCTTTGTAGATAAAATTGGTCATTATCATCAATGGGCAAAGAGTCAGAGAGCAATTTTTTTGTTTCTTCTCTCCTGGCAAAATATTTGACAATTGAATAGTGGCGGCAAAAAATAAAGGTGTCAATTTTGCCAACTTAACACCTTTTGAATTACCATTACCGAAAGGTATACACATGCAGAAACTGAAAAAAAGAATTGGAAGGAAATAACATATTTTTCATTACCTTATGCGGTAAAGAGCTAAAAAATTTAAATTGTTAAAGTGTATTTCTCAGCGGTTAATTTGCTACATTTAATAATCCTAGACAAGTTTCAAGTTTTCAATGGCTGATCCGAGACTAATTAGTTATTTCCTTATCACTTTCAAGTTTCGAAATAAAGTAGACGAAATAGCACTTAGTAGCTCTGAACAAAGTGTAAATCCTATATTAGGATATTAGGATTTTAAAATCCTATATTAAATCCTATATTAGGTAGAAGCGAGAATTGAGGGGTACAAGGGATACACTGAGATGTACATCAGGCAGCGGACCTCTTTTGTTATGACTTATTAATGAAAAGTTCAAAAACGTACACACTAGGCTTATTAACATAACACCATTGCTTATTTCCTTATTAACACCAACTTATTAACATAAGTTGGGCTCAAAACCCATATGCCCTCCCAAGGCCAGAACATAATTTGCACTTTACTGAAAAAAATACAAATGAATGTGCATTGTCAGTTTAATATACATATGCTGATATTTAGTAATCAAAATGTTAATATTATTTGATTTATTAAAGTTATAAAAGTAAAAAAAAATTTATTTTTTTCATTAAAGTGCAAATTGTGTTCAGGCCTTGGGAAGGCATAGGGGTCTTGAGCCCCAATTTATATTATTTCTGCTCGTTTTGAGTTTGACTCGGTTATATATTACAATTTCTGTTCGTTTTGGGTTTCATTTATTTATCGATGCTTTTATTATCGTAGTTTCACGCTTGGGTAGATTATTTGATTTTATTTTGTCTCAGTTTTTGTTTAATGGAGTTCTTTACTTTTCTTTTAAAAAACTTATTTTGTGGAAAAAGTTTTTTAATTAATACAAATAAACACGCATTCGTGATTTTTCTTCTGGCAAAAAAGGCAAAATTCCGCATTTTTGTTCATAGGAGCTTGAGACCTCGACTGTAGGGTTCTCTGTACCTGAATCTGACGGAGTGATTTTCATTAAGATCACTTGATGTTTTGGTTGTTTCCCACCTTTTTAAAAAATTGGGCAAATTTTTACAGGCTCTTAACTTTTGATGGGTACAACTAAATTTGATGAACTTAACATATTTTGAATAAGCATCAAAATCCGATTCTTTTGATATATCTATTGTTATCAAGACTCTGTTTCTTAGAGTCTCGGTTACTATTGAGCCGCAACTTTCATATCAAGTACTACACATCTTTTATTTATTTTTTATTTGTCAACTTCAATATTAATACAATCGACACAACTGAAGCATTAAAACTATGATATGGAAGTTCTGACTTAATATTCCTGTGAATTCTGTGGTTGAAGTTTATATTAAAGAGATAGCATTGTTACAAATATAATTTTCATTTCCCTGGAAATCCATTAATAGGCCAGGTAATTCTTAAGGCATATATATATATATATATATATATATATATATATATTATATATATATATATATATATATATATATATATATATATATATATATATATATATATATATATATATATATATATATATATATATACATATAAGATAAGATAAGATAAGTTTTATTCTTCGTATAAATACACATACAATATTAGATGTTATAAATCCCTCAAAGGCTCATTGGCCTGTACAAAGAGGGAAGACATATGAATTACATACTCAAGGATAAAAACAAAAGAAAATTTAAAATGATCACTTACTCACATATGAAGGAGAAGATATATATATATATATATATAGATATATATATATATATATATATATATATATATATATATATATATATATATATATATATATATATATATATATATATATATATATACATATATATATATATATATATATATATATATATATATATCTATATATATATATATATATATATATATATATATATATATATATATATATAAGTAGTAAGTTATATAAAGGTTTCACGAGTGATTGCGTAATTTGACTTACCACGGGTCAGTCACCTATGCACTTTCACGGGTGATTGCGTAATAAGACTTACCATGGGTCAAGCACCTATTACTACGAACGATACTTGTCCTACCAGACGGGGTTTTCTAATGTGGTACTCATTTTTTGAGGTCAGTCGGTTAGAGAAAGCTGGCGGTTAGTCCATATGATGACTTGATTAGTCGGTTTTTTTTAAAAAACTTGGCAAGCTATAGTGTACTCAAGCAAAAACCCTATATAATGTTGATAAAGTGCATTCCAATTTTCATTATGTTTTTAAGACATTGTTTATAGTACACTATATATTAATAACTTTGAAAACAATGGATTCGTCAATTTTCAATGTGAGTACACTTTTCATTCTTCTATTTCCCCAAAAAAAAAATTAAAGAAAAAAAACGTTTTACAAGTAAATTCAAATTTCAGAGGGACTTAGCCCCCTCCCCTCCAACAATACAAATCTTAAGATATGACGAGTATATTCGATAGAAACGGCAAAGCACGCTTTTTTCAATTATGTAAATAAAATCTCTCCTCCATAGCTATGTTTACAAGTTTTAATTGTTTTGAAAAACAGTTCTTTACATTCAGAAACAAGCTTTTTCCAAAAACACGTTGTATTTTTCCGGTTTGAATGAGAAGCTTGCGTGTTACAAAGAGAGAGTGAGAGTTTTGTGGGATCAAATTTCACAGGCTCTTAGTATAAACGGCTTTGTCTAATTCCGATCTCGTGGCTATACTTACAAGTAGTTTTTCTCAACATTTATGATGACAATCAACGTCTGAACGACTTTCTAGTGCTAAATGATGAATGAGGCGCTGATTCCCCCTATCCCTCCCCCTAATGATTTTAATAATAATTGTTTTGGGATTTCCTTGAAAAATATCATTTTTTTTTCAGTGAAAAAATAGTGCCTTCATGATTCTGAGTAACTCATTCCACCCTCAATAAAATTTTCGGTAATATTTAGCAGTAAGAAGAAGAAAGGAAGGTAAAGAAATTAATAATAGGAGTACCTTTAAGCCATTATACACATCACGCCTTAATGACCAATAAACTTTTTGCCTTTAAACAAGAGGAGGGCAAAATTTGAGCTCTTAAGCATTTATCCAACAAAATGGAAAAAGGGGACTATTTTTTTTCATGCTAAATTTTGCCTTCTTTTTAAGGAAAAGGATTCTTGCAACTACCCCCTTCCGGAAAAGAAACCAAGACGGAACGAATCCACATCTATGCAAGAAAACGGACGCACTCAACAGCAGTCTGAATTTGAAATGTGAGTATTTTTCACCTCTACCTTCTACCTATTTTCTATCCAACTTTTTTTTTCTTTTTTTTTAAACTTTCTGAGGGAGGAGGGGGGTAACTTTTTAGTTTAAAAAATTTGTTTATGAATAGAAAAACGCTTCACTACAGATAAGGCTATTGTGTCTTTCTGAGGGAGGAGGGGGTAGCTTTTTAGTTTAAATAATTCTAGGAGGAATTGGGTTTTGTTGGATGGTATGGAAAAAATGGTACGTGTTAAATATTCGGGAAACATACGAGTAGAAAAAAATGCTTCACTACAGATAAGGCTATTGTGTTTTTGTGAGCTTTCTGAGGGAGGGGGGTAACTTTTTTAGTTTAAAAAATTTGTTTATGAATAGAAAAAAACGCTTCACTACAGATAAGGCTATTGTGTTTTTGTGAACTTTCTGAGGGAGGAGGGGGTAACTTTTTAGTTTAAATAATTCTAGGAGGAATTGGGTTTTTGTTGGATGGTATGGAAAAATGGTACGTGTTAAATATTCGGGAAACATACGAGTAGAAAAAATGCTGCTTGCACTACAGATAAGGCTATTGTGTCTTTCTGAGGGAGGAGGGGGTAACTTTTTAGTTTAAAAAATTTGTTTATGAATAGAAAAAACGCTTCACTACAGATAAGGATATTGTGTTTTTGTGAACTTTCTGAGGGAGGAGGGGGTAACTTTTTAGTTTAAAAAACTTTGTTTATGAATAGAAAAACGCTTCACTACAGATATGGCTATTGTGTTTTTGTGAACTTTCTGAGGGAGGAGGGGGAAACTTTTTAGTTTAAATAATTCTAGGAAGAATTGGGTTTTGTTGGATGGTATGGAAAAATGGTACGTGTTAAATATTCGGGAAACATACGAGTAGAAAAAATGCTTCACTACAGATAAGGCTATTGTGTCTTTCTGAGGGAGGAGGGGTAACTTTTTAGTTTAAAAAATTTGTTTATGAGTAGAAAAACGCTTCACTACAGATATGGCTATTGTGTTTTTGTGAACTTTCTGAGGGAGGAGGGGGAAACTTTTTAGTTTTAAATAATTCTAGGAGGAATTGGGTTTTGTTGGATGGTATGGAAAAATGGTACGTGTTTAAATATTCGGGAAACATACGAGTAGAAAAAATGCTTCACTACAGATAAGGCTATTGTGTCTTTCTGTAGGAGGAGGGGGTAACTTTTTAGTTTAAAAAATTTGTTTATGAATAGAAAAACGCTTCACTACAGATAAGGCTATTGTGTCTTTCTGAGGGAGGAGGGGGGTAACTTTTTAATTTAAAATAATTCTAGGAGGAATTGGGTTTTGTTGGATGGTATGGAAAAATGGTACGTGTTAAATATTCGGGAAACATACGAGTAGAAAAAAATGCTTCACTACAGATAAGGCTATTGTGTCTTTCTGAGGGAGGAGGGTTAACTTTTAGTTTAAAAAATTTGTTTATGAATAGAAAAACGCTTCACTACAGATATGGCTATTGTGTTTTTTCTGAGGGAGGAGGGGGTAACTTTTTAGTTTAAATAATTCTAGGAGGAATTGGGTTTTGTTGGATGGTATGGAAAAATTGTACGTGTTAAATATTCGGGAAACATACGAGTAGAAAAAATGCTTCACTACAGATAAGGCTATTGTGTCTTTCTGAGGGAGGAGGGGGTAACTTTTTAGTTTGAAAAATTTGTTTATGAATAGAAAAACGCTTCACTATGGATATGGCTTTTGTGAACTTTCTGAGGAAGGAGGGGAAAACTTTTTAGTTTAAATAATTCTAGGAGGAATTGGGTTTTTGTTGGATGGTATGGAAAAATGGTAAGTGTTAAATATTCGGGAAACATACGAGTAGAAAAATGCTTCACTACAGATAAGGCTATTGTGTCTTTCTGAGGGAGGAGGGGGTAACTTTTTAGTTTAAAAAATTTGTTTATGAATAGAAAAACGCTTCACTACAGATAAGGCTATTGTGTTTTTTTGTGAACTTTCTGAGGGAGGAGGGGTAAATTTTTAGTTTAAATAATTCTAGGAGGAATTGAGTTTTGTTGTTGATGGTATGGAAAAATGGTACGTGTTAAGTATTCGTGAAACATACGACTAGAAATGAACATGATATTTCAACTTTATGAAATAATGCTTATTTCACATAAAAAAATAAAACTTTTTTTCTACAGATTAATGATATAGCACCACCACACCACGACACCATTGAGTGATGAAACAACTGAATTTACAGGACCAATTCTTTCACCACCAACGGAGTTCAGTGATGAACCTACACTAGTTCTAGAGAATATGGAGTGGCATAGGGGGTTCCTTAATGATGTTTTTGGGGAAATGGCTAGCCTTGATGATCTAACCTGTGACATTGACATGGTAGAGGACCCGGAATGGGCAGATAGTTTTATGAAAGAGCATTTAGGTGATGTTACTACTAATGCATCTAACCGGGTCCTCATAAAGAAATTCCGTCACAGGACAATACAGGCTGGCTCGATCAATTGTCCCCAAACACCTTGGAATATGTACTAGGGACCTCATGCCATCTCCAACCAATGTGATTGAACAGACTGGGAGTGGTGCTATTGACAATTCCCTGTCGCCCTCCACCATTCCACTTAATGATATAGATAGTAGTAGTAATACAGCAACAACAGTATCCCCTCTTCCGGATTTTTTTTCTGTCCAACTCTGCCTTGCACCACACATTGGTCTACAGCGCCAAATTCGGTGACCCCTTCAACTCTCTAGTGTCGGGGGATATAATAACAGATCCCTCGGCCATTACACATTCATATACTGATAAGATTCGAGCCATTCTTGAACAACAAATGAGGGTGTGGGGAGGGGGGTCAGTTTAAAAGCATCAATAGCACTAAAAATTATTTTTTTAAAATGAAAGTGCGGGTGAGATGTATTCGAAATACTTGCACACAGAGATGTTGGCAATTCACCCGCATTTATCAAATTATGGGGAGGTTTTTCTAAATTGGGCTAATAGTATTCAAAGTAAGTGGGAAAATTATAACGAGGGGGTAGTGGATCTGTGTTTTTATTTATTGAAAGTTTAAATGTTAATATATGTAGGTTTAAAAAGGATTTTATTGTAAGAGGGGGAGCGGGGAATATTGAATTAAAATATCATTCAGATTTAGAGGGGTGTAGGGGGATACAACGAATCTGTTTTGATACGAGCCTGCAGTGTTTCAAGTATGAATTTTTAATTGCAGCATACAGACCTCTGCGCGATGATGCATCTAAGAAAAAGTTGGATAAAATGGCAGTTAATGGTAGGGAGGGTTCAAAGTTCCCCAAAGTAAATTTTAATTGTTTAAATGGTCAATTTCCCGTGACACTAAAAGGAATAGATATTTTTGAGCGGGCTAATGCACATTTAAAGATTGGTGTCACGGTGTTACAGTATGAACCAGAATTTGAAGAGGGTCAGCGTTCCGATAAGAATGGTGTATTATTTCCAGTGCGGGCTCCTTCAATTGAATCAGTAAGAACATTGGGTGTGGCTTCTATACACCCCACCAACAGACTCCGATTCAATTGGTCATTTCAATCCAATTACGGATATTAGTAGGGTTCTAAGTGAGGGTAAAAATTGGAATGTACGTTATTACTGTCCAACATGTCCTCTCAAGATTTTGGACTGATTTAAAGTTAAAGCATCACATGAAACACTGTAAACGTCATGGATACCAGGCTGTGGAGACGGTAAGCGGAGATAGAGCGATCTTACGTTTTAAAATTTTTTGTTTTTTTCAAAACACGCTCCTGCAGAGCAATAAGATCGCTTTAGACTGCGAGGCTAAGCTGACAGACGTGTGCGATCCGTCAAATTCAAATCGTGTTAAAATACATGAAGCCATAGGGGTCTCTTACGCTCACACGCGCAACGAGATTCCAATAATACCATGCAAGTGCTGGATGTGGTTGAGATGTTGAGTGACGGTGAAGACTTCATGCGCTCGGCATTGGTCAGTCTAATCAAAACAGCGAACGGTGCAATTTCGCGCCTTCCTTATACAAACTATCCTATGCTCCTATCACCCAGATGACATAGTGGCCATTAAAAATCGTAAAATGTGTTGGGTTTGCAAGGGAGAATTTGATGATGGTGTTGGGAATGGGGGGAGGAGGAAGGTGATCGACCATGATCATTTTTGGCAGGAAATTACATCGGGAGGGAGTAACTTTAGAGGGGTAGCACACCAGTCATGCAATTTAAACGTTAGACAACAATATTTCGTACCTGTTTTTATACACAATTCCAATTACGACTCAAAGTTTGTTCTTCCGGCGTTGGCCCGCATTGCCAAGGGAGGAGTTGTAGATGACGCATGGATAGATGGTTATTTTTCATATAATATCATACCCAAATCATCGGAAAGCTACTGCTGCTAGAATTCATGTGGAAAACAGTTGACAAGGGTAACACGTGCCTGAATAAAATCCGTTTTTTAGACTCTTTCAGCTTCTTCCCCAAATCTTTAAGTCAATTGATTCAGGTGCAGAAAAATGACAATTTTGATAGCTTCCCCCTCCTCAAACAGCGCTTCCCCGATGATGAAATGTATGATTTATTAACGTGTAAGGGTATATATCCATATGATTATTACAACTCTGGCTCGAGGCTAGATGAGGTGTCACTACCGCCCATTGAAGCTTTTTACAATTCTCTTACTGAGAGTGAGTGCACCAATAGCGACTATGAATTTGCTAAGAGGGTTTGGGCAAAGGGCGGATGTAAAAATGGGTGGGATTATTGTAAACTTTACTTGGCCAGTGACGTACTCACTCTTCTGGACATTGTGTGCAAAAATACGGATAAAATCTATGGGGAATTTGGGTTGGATTTAGGTTATTTTTTTCCACTCCCCATTTGGTGATGGACTTGATACTTAAAATCAGCAAAGAAGAAATAGGTCTGATCGCCGATGTGGATCAGCATCTGTTTGTAGAGAGATCAATGAGGGTGGGTATTTTTCACGGGGATCGTATCATGAAAACTGATCCGAGTGGACAGCACACCGATGAAAAGTCGGACGCAGTCTTTTTGGATATGAATTCTCTTTACCCATCGGCAATGTCTCACTACTGTTTGCCGTGTGGCAATTATAAATGGCTTGACAATCCCTGTGCTTCGAATTTCCCCGACATTGCCAGTGTTGAGGAGAATGGGGCACAGGGATGGTTTTTTGAAATTGACGGTGAAATACCCATGGAAATCCATGACTCGGTAAAAGACTTTGTTTTTCCGTGCATAAATAGACCGGTGGGTAGGGACTCTCTGAGTCCCTACAATTTATCTTTAGTAGAGGACGGGAGTATGCACTGGGTACCTTCAAAACAAAAACTAATTGCCGACCTCAACCCGAAACAGAATATCGTTGTTCATCACGTGCTATTGAAATGGATGGTGTCCAATGGTTTCAAGGTCACAAAGATTCATAGAGCCCTTTAATTTGATCAAAAGCCTTACATGAAAACGTTTATTGACAGCTTTGTCAGTAAGCGTTCACAAGCAAAAACGAAAGTTGAAAAAGAAGTCTATAAACTCATTTTGAACTCAGCTTTCGGTAAAATGTGCGAGAGCGTACGACACAGAAGTCGATGTGACATTGTAACCAACCCCAAAGATTGTGCTCGAATCATTGCGGATCCAAACTTCACATCGTTCACAATCATAGACTCTAATATGGTGCTCCTACATCGCAAGAAAAGAAATATTGTATTAAATAAAATATTGCAGGCGGAAGTGCAATAACTGAAATATCCAAGAAACTCATGTTGTCATTTTATTATAATGTATGCAAGGTACAGTGGCCGATTGAGGGACAAGTTCAAGTGTACTACGGGGACACTGATTCCACTCCTGTTAAAAGTCAAAACTGAAAATCTATTGAATGATTTGGAAAATGGCGAGTACATTAGCTCACGAATGGACTACACTAACTGGGACGAATCCCTCTACCCAGAGCTAGTGAAACGCCAGACCCCAAATCAATTGTTAATGTTAAAATCTGAAACGGGTAGTGATCTGATATCCAGTGGTGTGTTTCCTGGTCCGAAGGTATACTGTGTGGAAACGCACGGCAAGGATATCAAACAAGTTTGCAAGGGGGTACCTACACACTTTGTAAAAAATAATTTCGACATGAGTGTGTATAGAAACTGTATGGAACATAGTTTAGTGCCAAGGGCGAAAGTCATGGCGATTCGCTCTTTACAATTTAAAAACTACACAGTTAGAGTTGAGAAAAACGCCATGTCTGCCATATCGGACAAAGTCTATGTACTTGAGGATGGTGTGAAGGTACTACCACACGGTCATTATTTAATTTCAGACCGAGTTGAATGTATAGAGTACAGAAAACAACTCGGTCTAAAAAAATTAACTTAAATTCATTAAAAAAAAAAAGTATAAATTGGGTGGGAGGGATTTTTTTTGGGTAATTGGGTGTTTTTTTTTAATTCTTTTTAATTCTTTATCACAAACAATTTTCAATGTGTGTGTGTGTGTGTGCAAGGCAGATCAATTTCCAGTATTTGATGCCAGCCCCGGCCCGGGCCCGCCGCAGCGGGCCCCCGGTGCCCGGCGCTTCCGGCCCGCCCCCGGCCGCCGCAGCGGCCGCCCCCGGGGGAGGGGGGATCCCAAAATTTAAAATGCTGTAAATAATAGTGATATTTCAAGTGCACTATTCCAATAAATGTTGTATTTTTTTTTATAAATAAATAAAACAAAAAAAAGTGTATTTATTTAAGTGTTTTTTTCTCTGTGCCTATGTAAATGTTGTATTTTTTATTATAAATAAATTTAAAAAGTGTTTTTTTTTTCATGTTTAATGTGCCTTTTTCAATGTAGTATTTTTTTAAAAGTATTGTTACTTTTTTATGTTTAATAAAGAAAATATTATTCTTTATTCGTCTTCTTCTTCTCATTATTATTATTATTATTATTATTCTTGAACGGAGTAGTAGTAGTAGTAGTAGTAGTAATAGGGAAATTATTTAGTCATTAGACAGCCATAGTCTACAGTTAGTTGTCTAGGTGAACTGTTGAAGGGAACATGTATCAATTTAAAACACCATTCAGATCGTTTTCTGTGTGGACCGTCAATGTCAGGCAAAACAACACTCTTAACTAAAATAATTAAAAATTGCGATAAAATGTTTGTGGAAAAGCCGAAAAAAATCTACTATTGTTACAGTATTTGGCAGGAGTCATACGATAAAATAAAGCGATTGCCACGACGGGATTGGTGCAGATACAATTCATACAGGGACTTGATGTTTTCAGCATTTATTGAACCAAAGTCTTGGCTGATCATTGACGATCTGGCTAAATCTATTGAACAATGGTCCCAGGAAATGCTACAACTGTTCACTGTTCGCTCTCATCATGAACAGATTTCCGTTACTCTGGTTTTACACAATCTCTTTCATCAGAGCAAGTGTATGCGAACACTTGCATTGACTGTACCTACTATATCATCTACAGAGTTGTTCGTGATTCTAGCTCACTAATAACTCTCAATAAACAAATCTATCCAGGAGCCCCCAAATTTCTGCTCTCAGCATACAATCAGGCAACTAATAAACCCTACGGCTACATCCTATTGGATCTTAATCAAAATACACCCGAGGATCTGCGTGTAGTCACAGATATTTTTGACAATGAAATTACAGTATATCTCCCCGTGAACACCAAAAAGACCTATTAGTTGCTATCATGACACTGAAGAAACTACATGAAAATAGACCTTTGTTTTCAGTTCTAAGCACTTCAAAACCTCCGCTTAGGAAAGCAATACTCAAACACGGTATTGACAATGATTTCATTAATCTAATATCCGAACTTTGTTTAAATTTGATCGAGGGTAATGTTCAACTGCCAGAAGTAGTTAAGCAACAGGCAAAGCAACATCGTTCCATTGTACGTACATTGCCCTCTAAAAGAAAAGGAAAGAATTTTAAAAGGAAACGACTTCTTCAGGCGGGCGGTAGCTTTTTCACACTTTTACTGCCAATAATTGCAGGACTTGTAAACAGTTTTATCTAGAAAGAGAATGGCAAAACCCTATAAATTGACTCCAATAGAACTCGCTCTCTCACCCGTCGAACACTTTGAGAACAATCTGAGTAAATTCCTTGACAATGAGAATATTGAGGATGATAAAAAACTGCTTTTACTTCAAGATGCACTTCGCCGAGTGGACAAACACAAGTCCTATCGATCGAAGCCCACTGCTGCTGGTGGTATTGACCTCAAAAAAGAATCATCTCCTCAAGAGTCTGCTGCTGCTGGAACACAAATTAAAGAAGAGGAATTGGATTCAATTGTATTGAAAATTGGAAATCTAATGCCCCATTCATATCGTGAACAAAGTAAACGACTCCTAGCCTATCTCTTGGAAAGTGTGGTCATATTCAACTTGAGAGCAATGGGGAAGGGATTATAATTCAGTGCAATAGCTATAATCTACTTGATTAATCTATGATATGGTTACAAATCGTAAAGGGCTATTATCATTTGACACTCATCTATACAACTTTCTAAATACATTAAACTTCCCTAAAAGTCTTATTGGCAATAGACAAATTCTAAAAAAATTAAATGAACATGCATCATTGTCAACAACATTGACACCATTAAAACATGAACTTGAAGAAGAAGATTTTAAATCAATTTTGGAAAATACTAGCACACCACTGATAGCTAAACAAAAGCGAAGACGTATCAAGTCAACGTCACCACCACCACCACCACTACCATCAGCCAGTATACAAAAGGGTAGCGGACGTTACACAACGTGTTTACGTTCAAAATGGTTGAAGTTCTGAAAGGTGTTTATGAAAATATTGGTGAGGCGGGGAGTTTAAGTTCCCCCACCACTCTTTCCAATGTCACTGGTGTTCACACTAAAAAGTGTACAAGACTATCTACAAAATGAATCAAGTTTCACTCTGCATAGAAATCATAGACTTCGTGCCAATCAATATCGAAAAACTAAAGCCTTTTACCCATTGCATATAATGCAAGCAGATCTCCTTACTCTAGATGAGCTTCAAAGACGTCACAATACACCGTACAAGTACATTCTACTTGCAATCAGTGTTTATAGTCGTTATACATATGCAATTCCATTGCGATCAAAGAGAGGTGTTGAAGTTGCTCAGGCCATTGAAAGTATTCTCGAACAGGATTCATATAAACAAATTCAAACGGATCGCGGTAGTGAATTTGTTAATCCCCATGTTGCAAAAAGTACTAGTAAAATATAGTACACTGCTCTATCATAGTCACAGTCCTATAAAGGCTGCAATGGCCGAACGATTGATAAGAACTATTCGACTTTTAATTTCAAGATATTGTACATTGAAAAAATACACCGGCTTTTATTCATGATCTTGATAAAATCATGTTGATTTATAATCAACGACCTCATCGATCATTGTCCAACTCTACGCCAACGGAAGTTCATCATTCTGATCATGATACAATTGACACACCTTTCTTAAACAGTATTCCAATGAATCGGTTGTCAAAAGAAGAAAAATAAATTCTATGTTGGTGATACCGTTCGAATTAATAGAACAACTAATGTTTTTGAAAAGGGGAATTACTTGTGGTCCACCGAACTTTTTAAAGTGGCAAAAATCCTAGACACTAAACCCATAACTTATCGCCTGCGTGATACCAAAGATGAAGAGATTCTCGGCGGGTTTTATGATTATGAATTGCAAAAAGTTAAAATACTAGTGAAATCTATCAAATTGAAAAGATATTAAAGAGACGTACTCGCAGGGGTAAGAAACAGTTACTTGTTCGGTGGCTAGGATACAACTCTGATTTTGATTCTTGGATCGGTGTTGAAGATATTGACAATGCCCCATGATTTCTATGTAACATTCATGTCCAACGTTTCCGATCCTCTCTACAACGACTTTGAATAGAACAAGTGATTTTTGGACAAAACTCTCCCCCGCCATCAAATTTGACGGTGCGTATGAAGTGGCTCTTGCCGACTGTGTTCTCAAAATATACCTATGAGATCCTGAGAAAGGATCGTAAATATGATATAAAAATTAGACCCGATAATTGGCCACCACCACCACCACCTTCAGGTGATCAAGAACAAATTCGAAAAATCAATTGGATGGATTATCCATATGTTGAATTACCCTACGAGGAACTCACCTGTATGAATGATTTATGTCGTTCTATTAATAAAGAATTTCCACTCGTAAAAAGGGAGCTTTTCATTTCAACTATTCAAAGGAGGAGGGCAAGATCTACATTAGTTCACCTATTGCCAGCGAAAACGGTTATTCTCAATGATAACCTAAAGGATGTTCTTGGCTTTAAGCTCAATATAATCAATGGTAAAAGTGCCGGAAACACTAATTTCATTTTTGCTGACTACCCACCTGCCTTCTCCACAGACACTTGTATATTTCTCTACGCTTCATTTGTGGAAACATCGAGAGTCGGTAATTCAAATGTTCCCCTCCTACGAGTTCTTGAACGAAAAACCAATCAAGAGCATATTCATCACTACAATATAAAGCATCTTCAGTATATCCCGTAAACACTTCCTATTTGGAACTCTGTCAGTTAACACTAAGAACTGAATTAGGTGATTCTCTAGCAATTTCAAAAGGCTTAGCAGTGAGTACATGTCATTTTCGACCCATTGTCAACGACAGCACAATCACCTAAAATGAACAATAGGAGAATTCCATTTGTCTGTCCCCGATATCGATTGCTATGTTGGTGCTTTGAGTCCACGTCAAATAGGCAATGGATTGGACTACTACAAGGGTCGTACTACAATGTCTGGCTACGGTCTTGGTAGCTGGTTTGCTAGGCTATTTCGTTCTGCACTACCCCTTGCCAGAAAATATCTTGTACCTGCTGCATGAAATTTTGCTGCCTCCACACTACAAGACTGGGGGTCGGGCAAGAATTTCAAGGAGAGTGTTTAAGGAAAATATTAGATCTTCAGCAAGAGCCGTTGGTGAGCAACTAAAATCTCGACAAAACGGGGAGGGATTGAAAAGGATGCGTTCACGTCATTCACTCATCAGTCTCCACCCAGGCAGGAAGCAAAGGACATCAACAAGGACTTTGAGGAATAAAACAACGAAGGCAAATAAGCAGAAGAAGAAGAAAAAGAAAAAGATTGTTAGATCAAAGAAGGATTTCTTCTCTTAAGATGACTTATCTCCCCCACAAGGAATCATATCCATCAATTAGTTCCTCATTGAATCTATTCAATGCTGAAAATGTTGATGTCAGTGTCAAGTATGGCTACTATGAACAATTTCACCCCCAACAACCCCTCTCGGAAAATATACACTTTCAAATATTTTCCAATGAAGACTATTTCATTGATTTGTCATCAACATTTATTGATTTAAATGTTGTGGTGAAGAAAAAGTCAGATAATACAACTCCAAAAGCCGGCGATGGTCTCTCCTACGAGAGCTGTATTCTACACAACCTGTTCAAACAAATTAATGTATTCATTAATGGAACATTGGTGAGCACTAGCAATAATTTATCAAACTATGCAAGCTACATACAATTTATGATGATGACACCAAAGGAATACAAGGAGTTGAGAGGACAATCATTGGGCTATGAATATCGATCAGGTGTTGATACTGACGGTGAGTTGACTACTGCAGTGACCCAAGAGTATCATCTGGTTGGAAAATTAAATCATGGGATATTCAAATATATCCCAATGGCTACCCCCCCAATGTCAAGATTGACATAAAGTTACAGATGGCCCATCGAATTTCATTTTGAGAAAAACACTTCCTGCAGCACCCGATGCAAATGTCATTATCACATCGGCAATTCTCCACGTCCGAAAACAACAGGTTATGAGCTCTGTTGCATTGGCAGTGGAAAAGCTAAGAGCCAATGGTAACAACATTAAACTTCTTGTTCCCCATACGATCACCAATCAACGTCACATTGCCACCGGCTCTCGTAGCTATAGCGATTCATCATTTATCAATGGAGAAATCCCATAAAAATTGGCTTTGGCCTTTGTGAAGAGTGGCAGTGCCGTTGGATCCTGGACTGAATCCCCCCATGATTTTTTATTTTTTCGGTCTATCTAGCCTTGTGTGCAAGTGAATGGTATTCCACTGTACACTCTATCATTTGACAAAAAAATCCTATAGAACTCTGTACGAGTTGACCATGCAATCCCTAGATCACGACTCTCAACTATTTGAAAATGGAATAACCGATTCAATGTTTTCAAAAAATCATGGGGTTATTGTTTTGGACTTGTCTGGCACACAGGGATATGAGCATAGTACGAACAGGGAATGTACGTTTAGAGTGTACATTTGCCAATGCTCTGACTGAGAGTATCACGCTAATATCACTGAGTCAATTTGAAACCTATTGGAAAATCACACCCGACGGCAGTGTTCTACTAGACCTAGCACCATGAACACAAACCAAATAATCAACGTATTTAGTATGGATCCATACATGTCCCAGTACAAGTCCTATTGCATACATTCGGACTTCACTGAAAAAATTCCAAGTGTTAACAATACCCTTGTCATTGTTAATAGCAGTCCATCGACTTTGAAGACCGGTCATTGGCTATGCATCTTTCAAACAGCGAAGAATATTGAATTTTTTGATCCTCTTGGCCTATCGTATAAATTCTACGCTCCATACATCAGCAACTTTATTGAAAGCAGGGGGAAAACCATTATTCAAAATCAACGAAGAGTACAGGATTTAACGACTAAGACATGTGGCTTTCATGCACTACTCTTTTTCATGTTCAGATGTCGTGGCTACACCTACAAGAAGTTTCTCAACATCTATGTTGACTTACCTCAATTGAACGACTTTCTAGTGGAGAATATACTTACAAGTGTATTTAATATTGATTTTAGTGCCCTAAGAATAAAATGTTCTAAGGATGTATGTGAAATTGTTTATTAATAAAAAAAAAATATATACATGATAAAACGACTTTTCTACTCTTTAGATTTCATCCACTACTAGATATTTGTCGACAACAACTAGTGCAGGTAGATTTATCTGAATTCACAGTGTACTGATCCTGATGTACTGCAATGTCAGGGTCACATTTTCTACAGTAGAGTGTGACTTCACTCTTGTCAGATCTCTTTGTATAGTCAATGATACTATTCTCATTCATTCTATAGAATTCACATGTTTCAATTTGCTTATTTGAAGCAATTTCACAAACAGTGTCCTCAAGTGTCGAATCACATTCCGTCACAGCCAAATAAAAATCAGTGGGCTTATAATCATAACACCCAGTGTCTTCACAACGATGACGTAGAAACCATATTCTTTTGTTGTTCCAACAGTTGAATCGTTGACCCGGTTCCTCCTCCCAGAACAATCTAAAACCACGACGATACCAATCTCGTAGCAATAAACTAAAATCACGGTTAGGATTCTTTCCAATCATACCGGGATATGTATTCTCCCACTGATTACATTTATCATAATGACAATTGGAGCATAGGTGGCCTCTAGGATGAGAGTCACACACCTCTTCAAGACAGGAATTACAACCTTTAATTTGTACAGCATATCCTCTATGCAATTTACACGGGTTGCATAATCTACACTTTTCATCATACTCCTCAATCATTGTGCAATTCTCACATGATGATGACCAGCTGCCCAGTGAGTACATACATAACGGACATGTATGGAACATTTTGTTATGTGTTGACACTCTCACTACACAATGAAACTGAGCTAGCAACAACAAACAAAAATTGTCTGAGATAGAGAGAGAGAGAGGAGTAAATCATCCTTGAGCACCATCTTTCTCATGAAAAAAGTCCTAAATTTCAAAACTAATGTTTAAAAGCATATCCACAATATCATTTTGCCGTGTCGTGATCAATATATCAATAAATTGGGTAAATGCATTTGGACCACGATGTAGAAGCTTCATACAATAGTCTAATGATGGAGAATCAGTTTTCATTATATCAACAAGTATTTCCCGAGAAAATATCTTCCTTTGAATAGACAACTCTAGAAAATCATCATCTAGAATCAAACGTTTTTCCATAAGAACTAGATTCCTCATGATTCGCTCTTTCTCGAATCTATCCATTTTTTAGAGTCCTAACTCTCTCACAACCAACTTCAGACTAACCAGAATTTCTTTTTGTACTCTAGAAAATATACGCTAGTCTACTATAGAAAGAAAAAAATACCATTGATTTAGAAACATTTTTATTGAACATAATTACAATAATAATATTCACTGATGCATTTTGTTCTCATCAATATATTTCGATAGGACATCTAATGCTGACCGAAGTTTATTTATATGGAGAATATTCACTTTTCCAGCAAAACATAGCTGCTCCTCCTGCTTAAATTTGCTTAATGATATCACGTATCTGGCATACATAGTGTCCCATTCAAGACATAGTCTACAGCCAGCGGTTATTTCCACAGCTACATTGGGTACTCGTATATCATTGCTGCTGCTGCTGTCGGTTCCATCATTAATCTCCAATAATGTAAATGCACCACTCATTTTTTCTCCACTAATATCCTCTCAAATAAAGTATTCTCTCTTTGAATTCAATTCTCTTACTAATATGAAGTACAATGAAAATTACTCCTTATATCTGAATCCAACTACTAATCAAGTTAGCGTGACCGCCGCTCTCTCTCTCTCTGTTTGACACACAAAAAAAAAAAAATGGCTGTTACCTCATAAAAACCCGTCTGCTAAGGCAAGTGCCGTTCGTAGTAATAGGTGACTGACCCGTGGTAAGTCTTATTACGCAATCACTCGTGAAAGTGCATAGGTGACTGACCCGTGGTAAGTCATATTACGCAATCACTCGTGAACCTTTATATAACTTACTACTTATATATATATATATATATATATATATATATTATATATATATATATATATATATATATATATATATATATATATATATATATATATATATATATATATATATATATATATATATATATATATATATATATATATATATATATATATATATATATATATATATTTGTTTTCTTAATTAACATTATTTTGCAGTAAGAACCAATCGTATTAGCCAAGAATTCAAGCTATTGAGAAGGAGACATATTAAGAAAATAATTTTCACTTTATAATATGTAAAAAAAAATTGTTTTTTTAACGCATTTTGAAGGTACTTCTTCTATATTTACCCCCCCCCCCCCCCCCCTCCTTTGTGTGAAAACATATAGTCCAAATATATAATTTCTTGTGTTTCTTGATTTTGTCATCACTGATTCAATTTATGGGTAGACAGTGAAAACAGGAGTAAAACATGGCAAAATGCATGGGACATTAGAGGGGTCGGAGTAAAGTATAGTGGAAGTTAAAGCTTTTCCCCAAAATTTATTCAGTTAGTCTAAAGTTTAAAGCTTTTTCCCCAAAATTTATTTAGTTGGTCTTACAATGACCAATTTTCAACTATGTTATGATGCCAGCTTCAGAAAATTAATAAGTCATGTCAAAATATTTCAAAAAAAGTTTATGTAAGCAAACAATCAGCATATAATAAAATATATTACACAATAGAATATTACGCTTCTTTACTGTAAGAAAAAGGAAGAAAACAACCAAGGCATATAGGAAATTGGGAAATCCCAAAACAAAAAAAATTAATTTGCATTATCGACATGTTGAAAAATAATTTATTTGTCACTTCTTGATGGAAAATTAAATAAAAAAAAACTAGTGTTTTCGACTGAAAATAAGGATCAACATTAAAAATTAAAACGAACAGAAATTATTACGTATATGAGTGGGTTCAACCCCTCGTCAATGCCTCGCTCTTTACGCTAAAGTTCGAGTTTTGTTCCAATTCTTTAAGAATGAACCCTGAATTTCAAAAGTCGTTTAATTAGAATAAATAGCTCACTGAAAGTACTAAAATATATTAGCGTAAATAGCAAGGTATTGACGAGGGGGAGAACCCCTCATATACGCAATAATTCCTGTTCGTTTAAGTTTTAATGTTGCTCCTTACTTTCAGTTGAAAAAACTTATTTTTTTAAAATTTAATTTCTTATCGTTTTTTAAATAATTCTTGGAAAACCGGTGCAACCCTTCACAGCAAATTCTCTTCCCCCATGAAACATTACTCCATGGAAAGATCCTCCCAAGTAACACCCCCCCACTAGAAAAATCCCCCTGAAAACGTCTGTAAACTTACTAATAACCAATACTATCAGAGGCAACGCTGTAGCGTTGCCTATAGTAAAGGCCATACGGCTCCAATGTTTTATTATTTATTTATTTTTTTTTTTCCCAGAGGCACTTCATATGGAAGGGGTCGTCGTAGAAACTTCAAAGGGGGCTCATTCAATTCAAAATCGAGAGTTCTAGTGCCCTTTTTAACAGTCGAAAATGACTGGAGGGCAACTAGCCCCCCCCCCCCCGCCCATCATTCCCCCAAACACATCCAATCAAAATTTTGAGATAGCCATTTTGTTCAGCGTAGTTGATTTCCAGATAGAAAATATATTTTTGAGGAGGACACTCCCCCACAACCCTCAGGGCAAGGCTTTTAAGTTATACCCTGGGGGCATAGATAGATAGATAGATAGATATTTATAGCAAAACAAAAGCCTCTTTGGGCCATGGCAAAAACAAACACAGTTGCATATATAGTTAAAACACATGATAATAATATATATAACAATAACTAAACATAGCCCATAGCAAATAAAAATAAAATAACATAACAATTGCAGCACAAAAGTACACATAATACTATAAAACTAACTCACATAATTACACACAATGTCACACACATAATAATAATAATAATAATAATATTAATCGTGTATTCAAAAGCCTTTATACAGGGCCATATACACTATACATCAAATATAACAGGAAAACAAAAGTAAAACTCCCCTTCAGCCTTCTTTTTCCAAACCATAAAATCTTCTTCACAATAGTTCCTTTCTTGTCTTTAGTGCCTGATCCACAAATCTACATAATCTACACATGAGCTAGGTACCGTCAGAGGCAACATGCCCCGAAGTGAAAAATTACTTTTCCCCAAAATACCTTCCCTCAAATCAGTAAGCCCTGACACCGGCACAGAAAATGGTCCAGATTTTCCTCTTTCAATATTACAAATGAGACACGTGTACCTAGACGCCGGGAACCCCTTACCTCTCTCAAATACTTTACTCCTCCATCTTAAGGCAAACAGTTGGCCCGCAGCTGCAACCAATATGACAAATACTTACTTGGCAAATTAAATTTAAAGTAAATCTCTGGGGCCAAACACCTTTTTCACTTCCTTATAAACACTTAATGTCTCGGATCTCTCAATTTCATTCCCCCATGTCTGTATCTCCTGATCTTCTAATCTTTGTTTAACTATTCCTATTATATCAATCTGACTATTAGCAGGGCCTCTACCATCATTCCATATATATGACAATCCTAATCTGTCTAATAAGGATTTAACCCTAAACGGCCACGACCTCTTACGCCCTGAAGCAAGTAGCTCTTCATAGGCCTCTCTAATAAGTTTATCTCGTGGTACCTGCACTAACTTCATCCAAAATCTAACTGCCTGAACTAGCCTAGGTTTACGGAGCGAAAAAAGCCCTAGTTCCCCTTTCAAAAACTGGGTATGCGTAGTTCTATGGAGACCGAAAAGCCTTTTGTAATAACTTATCTGAACGGTCTCCAGCTGTTCTGCCGCTTCCATCCCCCATAATTCCCCACCATAATGAATAACTGGCATAATCTTCGTTAAAAATATTCTCTTATGCATTGCTAGACTTTTAATACCCATAACTGTACCATTCCTAAAAACCGTCGATATAGCCGCTTTCCCCCTTTTTACTGACTCTTTAATGTGGGCACACCAACTACCATATAAGGTTCTTATAGAAGGCGTTGTCATAGAAACTTCAAAAAAAGCTCGTTCGATTAGAAATTCAAAAAGCTAGTGCCCTTTTGAATAGTCGAAAGTGATTGGAGGATGACTAGCCCCCTCCCCCACGCCAATTATTCCCCCAAACACATCCAATCAAAATTTTGAGATAGCCATTTTGTTCAGTGTAGTTGATTTCCAGATAAAAGATGTATTTTTGAGGAGGACACTCCCCCACAACCCTCAGGGCAAGGGTTTTAAGTTATACCCTGGGGGCATATAAGGTTTTTATAGAAGGCGTTGTCGTAGAAACTTCAAACACAGGCTCATTCGATTGGAAATTTAAAGGGCTAGTGTCCTTTTTAATAGTCGAAAGTGATTTGAGGGCAACTAGCCCCCCCCACGCCCATCATTCCCCCAAAAACACAACCAATCAAAATTTTGAGATAGCCATTTTGTTCAGCGTAGTTGATTTCCAGAAAAATAATATGTTTTTGAGGAGGACACTCCCCCACAATCCTCAGGGCAAGGGTTTTAAGTTATGCCCTGGGGGCATATAAGGTTTTTTATAGAAGGCGTTGTTGTAGAAACTTCAAAAAAGGCTCATTCGATTGGAAATTTAAAGGGCTAGTGCCCTTTTCAATAGTCTAAAAGGATTGGAGGGCAACTTGCCCCCCCCCCCTTGCCCATCATTCCCCCAACACATCCAATCAAAATTTTGAGATAGCCATTTGTTCAGCGTAGTTGATTTCCAGAAAAATAATATGTTTTTGAGGAGGACACTCCCCCACAATCCTCAGGGCAAGGGTTTTAAGTTATGCCCTGGGGGCATATAAGGTTTTTTATAGAAGGCGTTGTTGTAGAAACTTCAAAATAGGCTCATTCGATTGGAAATTCAAAAAGCTAGTGCCCTTTTTAATAGTCGAAAGTGACTGGAGTGCAACTAGCCCCCCCCCACACCCATTATTTCCCCAAACACATCCAATCAAAATTTTGAGATAGCCATTTTGTTCAGCGTAGTTGATTTCCAGATAGAAAATATGTTTTTGAGGAGGACAATCCCCCACAACCCTCAGGGGAAGGGTTTTGAGTTATGCCCTAAGGGCATATAAGTTTTTATAGAAGGCGGTGTCGTAGAAACTTCAAAAAAGGCTCATTCGATTGAAAATTCAAAGGGCTAGTGCCCTTTTTAATAGTCGAAAGTGATATGAGGGCAACTAACCCCCCTCTCACGCCCACCTTTTCCCCAAACACATCCAATCAAAATTTGGAGACAGCCATTTTATTAAACGTAGTTTTAAGTTCTGGAAATTAGGTCTTTGAGGATGACAACTCCCCCACAGCCCTCAGGGCAAGGGTTTTAATTTAAGGATTCTCCAAATCCTTCCCATTATTTCTTATGGAAGGGATGCTTGTATAAACTTTAGAGAGGGCTCATTTGACTGGAAATTGAAAGTTCTTGTTCACTTTTTAAGAGTCAAAAGAGATTGGAGGGTAACTATCCCCCACCCCCCCCCCCCCCCTCCTCCACGCCCTAAATGCATCAGATATAAAATTTTGAGATAGACATTTTGTTAAAATAGTTCAAAGCTCTGATAACAAAAAACTCCGGTGTCGACACAGCCCACCAGGGCCCAGGGGTAGGCGTTGTAAGTAATGCCCTGGGGTATAACTTATTACGGGGGGTTTATAACTTATGGGAAGGGGTTTTGTATGGGAAGAACACATAGGAAATTTATTATAATTATCCAATTATAAGGTTAAAATACATACTCTGTGATAGATACAAAATTGCTTTGGCACACAAATTCCTATTAAGGTCAATTCCAAACAGTCGTGATCCCTTTGTGTCAGCAAGTGAAATGGTCTAAACCCCCTTATTGGAGCTATTTTTTCGATCCATTCATTGTTATCAATCGCTGTCCACAAGTTATGGAAGCTGTCTATTGTTCATATATAAGGTTTTTTATCAAAGAGGTAATCGTATAGACTTTGAAAAAAACCTCATTCGATTTAAATTGAAAGTTCTAGATCCGTTTTTTAAAGTCAAGAATAATCGGACAGTAAGCACCCCCCCCCCATGCCATAAAAAACTTAAAACTTTTTGCAATCAAAAACGAACAAAATTAATTTAAAAAAACTTTCCGAAAAATAAGTTTTTCAAAGAAAAGTAAAGGCCATTTTAATCTTAAGCTCAGGAGATACAAATACCTGTTAAAAATCAAATTCAAAACGACCAGAAATTACTATTAAAGAATAAATGAAACCCAAAACGAACAGAAATTAAAAACAATCATAGCAAAAAACATGCAACAAGTAATAATATAAATGAATAAATAGATCTTAAAGCAAGTAATGCTTAGATTGAATATGAAAATCAAGCTTAAAACGAAAACAAATATTTTGCTATTAAAGTATAAATGAAACTTAAAACGAACAGAAATTAAATAAACAATCAATGCAAACAAACATACAATATATATTAATGTAAATGAATAAATAAATCTTAAAACGAGTGAAACTTAAATTGAATATGCAAATCAAGTTTAAATCGAATAAAAATAACTATAAACAAGAGTTTGGGTATCGCCTCACTGCAGAAGCCTAAAACCTACTGCGTCATTGGCGCTTTGCTGAAAACGAATTATATTACAAATGTTTTCTTTTGTACTTAATATTGAAAATAAATATTAAAATTACAGTAAAATTTTGAACTGATAAGCTTTTAGCAATTAATATCATTATGCATAAAATATTTAGTTTAATTATTAGTTCTTTTCAAGATTGGTCAAGACAAATATAGTTTCACTACAAACAAAATTTGGATACTGCCCCCTTCTTTAACTGTAGAAACCTAAAGCCTTCTGCGTCATTGGTGCTTCACTGAAAACGAATTACTCGTATATTACAAATTTATTCTTTTCCAGTTCTTACAACATTGAAAATGAAAATAAAAAATTACAGTGAAAAAAAATCTTGAACTGATGGATCTTTCAACAATTGATATCATTATATATCTAATATTCAATTTGATTTTGTTTATACTTTCCAAGACTGTTCAGGACTCAGATTTAATGGGGAGCTTAGATTAGAGGAAAAACGAATTAGATATGATTTAAATGATAATGATTTTGAAAAATTCAAAAGGGAGCTTGTGAAGTTGCATATAACAAATAAGTTGAAAGCGTTAGAAGAAGATGGAAAAGAAATAAATGGTATAATTATGGAGTTAAATGAAATAATTTGCAGTTGTGCAGCAGTAGTAACCAAGGTTCCATTTTGCTTACGCCTATAGCAATTTCCATACTATTTGCTTGCAGGTATAGGACCATGCTATTTGCTTAGGAAATACTTTTTGCGGAGACATATAGCAATTTCAATGTTATTCTACAGGGCATTACGCCTTTTCAAAGAGATTCAGAGCTCCCTCACATGACCTTCTGGATTTGCGTACTGCCCTAGGAATCTCTATGTTATTTGCGTACTGCCATAGGACCATGCTATTTGCTTGCCTGTATAGGACCATGTTATTTGCTTGCCTGTATAGGACCATGCTATTTGCTTGCCTGTATAGGAATCCCATGTTATTTGCTTGCCTGTATAGGACCATGTTATTTGCTTGCCTGTATAGGACCATGCTATTTGCTTGCCTGTATAGCAATTTCAACGTTATCCTATAGAAGCTTTGCATAACATGTTATGAAGGACAAGTTTTTCTAACACAATTTACCGGATTTCTAATTCACGGTATACATGTCTTTTAGGGTAAACCCGTGTTAGAAAACCAGCTGTATCAATTATTTTATTCCAGTTTTTTCTAAACCAGTATTGTCTATAACTTAATTTACGTAGGTTAAACTTCCGATGGTTAAGAAAGCGTAACGGGTAATTAAGTATGAGGAATGGGATGCTATAATTAGAATGGTTTTAAGTTGAAAATTGTGACGTAAAAATAACTCTATTTGCGAATTTTTTGCGAAAAGGTATTTGCGTGAAGGTATTGCGTTGGTTAAGAAAGCGTAACGGGTAATTAAAGTATGAGGAATGGGATGTTATAATTAGAATGGTTTTAAGTTGAAAATTGTGACGTAAAAATAACTCTATTTGCGAATTTTTTGCGAAAAGGTATTTGCGTAAAGGTATTACGTTGGTTAAGAATGCCTCACGGGTAATTAAAGAATGGGGAATGGGATGCTTGCATCAACAATACAAAGAATATGCTCAGATACTTAATAGATTTGACGCCTACAAGAGACATTGGTAAAAGGTATTCAATAGCTTAATTGAAAAGTAACGATAGAATGACATTGTGACTTGACCTAGCTTTACCTCTCCGATGTGGTCTGTATAATACAAAAGTAACGTTTGAAAAGTATTGTCAATTTAAAAAGAAATGGCTGAAAAGTGTTTTGAGGGAGATGGGTTGCATGGAGGGTTGAGCTGCACGAGGGTTCAGTTAAAGGGGGTACAGTTACACGGGGGTTTAGTTAAATTGGCTTGAGTTGCACGAGGGTTCAGTTAAAGGGGGTATAGTTACACAGGGTTTTAGTTAAATTGGCTCGAGTTGCACGAGGGTTCAGTAGCACGAGGGTTCAGTAGCATGGGGATTCAGTTGTACAGGGTTTCGGTTATACAGGGGTTCAGTTACATGGAGGGTTCAGTTGCACGAGGGGGGATTTGCGAATTGGAGGAGATGGGATGATAGTGTACTGTACTGTATAATACACAAGTGATGTTTTGGAGAGTATTGTCAATTTAAAATAGTTTAGAAATATAAAAAAAAATAACAAGAAATGGCTGAAAAGTGTTTTGAGGGAGATGGGATTGCATGGAGGGTTGAGTTGCACGAGGGTTCAGTTAAAGGGGGTACAGTTACACGGGGGTTTAGTTAAATTGGGGTTGAGTTGCACGAGGGTTCAGTAGCACGAGAGTTCAGTAGCACGGGGGTTCAGTTGTACAGGGTTTCGGTTATACAGGGGTTCAGTTACATGGAGGGTTCAGTTGCACGAGGGTTAACAGGGGTTCAGTTACATGGAGGGTTCAATTGCACGAGGGTTCAGTTAAAGGGGTATAGTTACACGGGGGTTTAGTTAAATTGGGTCGAGTTGCACGAGGGTTCAGTAGCAAGAGGGTTCAGTAGCACGGGGGTTCAGTTGTACAGGGTTTCGGTTATACAGGGGTTCAGTTACATGGAGGGTTCAGTTGCACGGGGGTTGAGTTAAATGGGGCTTGAGTTCCACGAGAGTCGACTATAAATAAGGCTTTTGCGTCTTTCTGAACTTTCTGTGAGAGGCGGGGGTAAGTATTTAGTTTAAATAATTCTAAGAGGAATTGAGTTTTTTTTGAACTTTCTGTGAGAGGCGGGGGTAAGTATTTAGTTTAAATAATTCTAAGAGGAATTGAGTTTTTCCTTCATTGAAATGCAAGAGTTGGAATATTCCAGTAGTGCTTTGTCGTGGTTTAGCTTGTCATAGTTACATTCTCTTGATCTTTCAAAGTTCACTTTGATTTTATTTCATTGATTCTTTTTGTTTGCATGTCCGGGCTGGTGTTTGCAAGTCCAAGTTGGGATTTTCAGACCTACGTTTTTTAGATTTTCGTGGGTGTTTGGTTCCCGGGGTTTATTATTTGAGAAGTTAACTTTAGTATTTCGTGATTTGACGTGCCTGAAATCATGAATTAGAATGGTTAATTAGCTGTTTGGGTTTTTCAGACCTAGTTTTTTGGATTTTCGTGGATGTTAGGTTCCTGGGATTTATTATTTGAGAAGTTAACTTTAGTATTTCATAGTTTGACTTGCCTGAAATCATGAATTAGAATATTTAATTGACTGTTTGGGGATTTTCAGACCTAGGTTTTTTAGGTTTTCGCGTGTGTTTGACTCCTGGGGTCTATTATTTGAGAAGTTAACTTTAGTATTTTGTGGTTTTACGTGCCTGAAATCATGAATTAGAATAGTTAATTACCTGTTTAGGGTTTTCAGACCTAGGTTTTTTAGATACCTTAGCTAGTTAAAACTGCGCATAAATTCTTGATTTTTTGTCGTGTTACTTAGGTAATAATGGAACATTTAGTATTTTTTCTAATGTAAGTGTTTTTCTTAAGAAATTCCCACTGGAGGTTTTATGACTCCTCCCCCCAATGGATTTAGATGGTTTTAGGACTCATCTCACTACCCATTACTCCATTCAACCTTGAGCGAAGGTATAAAAGTTTGATGAAGTATTTCTCTACTTAACAACTACATTAATAGCCTCCAAGATGATAGGACTGTATGACACCGAATTTATCGGATTAAAAAAAATCATCTTGTGGTGTTATATTTGAATGTGCTTTTTTATTATTGTCTATGGATCTCGAAGAAATTGACTGTTATCACTGGATAGTGAACTATAATCTGTTTGAGTATGATAAAAGCTTGTGGAGTACTACATTACGTTATATAAACAGACCGGGATTCTATGATAGAGTGATTACACCACTTAATAATACTGGTCAGGAACTGAGAAATGTTCAGGAGGAAGTCAGTGAAATTTGCAGCTTTTTCGGGGTTGAAGCACTCTACGTAAAGGGTAATGTACCTACAGATAAAGTTTTAATTCAAAAGTGTGACCCTAGGATTCCACTTTTCAATCTAGAAGAGTTTAAGTGTCCTAAATTTGAAGGGGGTTATCACCGTCCTGAATACGAGGTTAGGTTCTTCGCTCAGTGGATACCTAAGGACATACCTGATCGTGATAAATCCATAAGACATGGTAAACAAAAACTATTCAATATCATGGGATCATCGTTTCTGGATGTTTAAGTGTGAACTCTAAGTACTATTTTTATGTAAATATGTGTTTTTTTTTTTGTTTTTTTTTTTTTGTTTTTTTTCTCAAAAAAAATGTTAATACGTTTAGGCAATAAATATCTTAAAGCTTAACCCTTCTTTATTCTTTAGAATAGTTTTATTCATTTCATTAAATTATGAAGAAATTGTAAGTAAGTAACAATAGCTTTCTTGAATTCGCTTCCTGGACACAATACAGATATTTAATTCAAGAAATCATAATAAAATCGCAAGTAAGTAATAAAGTCTTTGTTTTTTCACCTATTGGATACACAATACTGAAATTTCATTCAAGATATTATGAAGGAATTTTAAATAGGTAACACACTCATTCTTGAAGTCACCTCTTGTATACACAATGCAGAAATTTCATTTAAGAAATTATCAAAAATTGTAAGTAAGTAGCAAATTCTTTCTTGAATTCGCCTCCTGGATAAATAAAAAAAAGACATTTCATTCAAGATATTATGACGAAATTCTAAGTAAGCAACAAACTCTTTCTTGAAGTTACCTCATGGATACTCAATACAGAAATTTCATTTAAGAAATTATCAAAAATTGTAAGTAAGTAGCAAATTCTTTCAAAAATATGTTAATACGTTTAAGCAATAAATATCTTTAAGCTTAACCCGTCTTTATTCTTTAGAATAGTTTTATTCATTTCATTAAATTATGAAGAAATTGTAAGTAAGTAACAATAGCTTTCTTGAATTCGCTTCCTGGACACAATACAGATATTTAATTCAAGAAATCATAATAAAATCGCAAGTAAGTAATAAAGTCTTTATTGTTTTCACCTATTGGATACACAATACTGAAATTTCATTCAAGAAATTATGAAGGAATTTTAAATAGGTAACACACTCATTCTTGAAGTCACCTCTTGTATACACAATGCAGAAATTTCATTTAAGAAATTATCAAAAATTGTAAGTAAGTAGCAAATTCTTTCTTGAATTCGCCTCCTGGATAAATAAAAAAAGACATTTCATTCAAGAAATTATGACGAAATTCTAAGTAAGCAACAAACTCTTTCTTGAAGTTACCTCATGGATACTCAATGCAGAAATTCCATTTAAGAAATTATCAAAAATTGTAAGTAAGTAGCAAATTCTTTCAAAAATATGTTAATACGTTTAAGCAATAAATATCTTTAAGCTTAACCCGTCTTTATTCTTTAGAATAGTTTTTATTCATTTCATTAAATTATGAAGAAATTGTAAGTAAGTAACAATAGCTTTCTTGAATTCGCTTCCTGGACACAATACAGATATTTAATTCAAGAAATCATAATAAAATCGCAAGTAAGTAATAAAGTCTTTATTGTTTTCACCTATTGGATACACAATACTGAAATTTCATTCAAGAAATTATGAAGGAATTGTAAATAGGTAACACACTCATTCTTGAGGTCACCTCTTGTATACACAATGCAGAAATTTCATTTAAGAAATTATCAAAAATTGTAAGTAAGTAGCAAATTCTTTCTTGAATTCGCCTCCTGGATCAATAAAAAAGACATTTCATTCAAGAAATTATGACAAAATTCTAAGTAAGCAACAAACTCTTTCTTGAAGTTAACTCATGGATACACAATGCAGAAATTTCATTTAAGAAATTATCAAAAATTGTAAGTAAGTAGCAAATTATTTCTTGAATTTGCCTCCTGGGTAAATAAAAAAGACAGTTCATTAAAGAAATTATGAAAAAAATTGTAAGTAAGTAGCATATTCTTTCTTGAATTCACCTGCTGGATAAACAAAAAAGACATTTCGTTCAAGAAATTATGACAAAATTCCAACTAAGTAACAAACTCTTTATTGTTTTCACGACTTAGAAACACGATGTAGAAATTTAATTCAGGAAATTATGAAAAAATTCTCAGTAAGTAACAATTTCTTTCTTGAAGTCAACTCTTGGATACACAATACGGAAATTTCATTTAAGAAATTATGAAAAAATTGTAAGCAAGTAACAAATTCTTTCTTGAAGTCACCTCTTGGATACACAATCAGAAATTTCATTAAAGAAATTATGAACAAATTGTAAGTAAGTAGCAAATTCTTTCTTGAATTCACCTGCTGGATAAACAAAAAGACATTTCGTTCAAGAAATTATGACAAAATTCTAAGTAAGTAACAAACTCTTAATTGTTTTCACGACTTAGATATACGATGTAGAAATTTAATTCAAGAAATTATGAAGAAATTCTCAGTAAGTAACAATTTCTTTCTTGAAGTCAACTCTTGGATACACAATACGGAAATTTCATTCAAGAAATTATGAAAATATTTGTAAGTAAGTAACAAACTCTTTTTTGATTTCTCCTCTTGGATATACAGTACAGATACTTCATTCAAGAAATTATGAAAAAATCGCAAGTAAGTAACTTTTTTTTTTCTCTTTATCACAAACAATTTTCACTTAGCTACACGATGTAGAAATTTAATTCAAGAAATTATGAAAAAAATTCTCAGTAAGTAACAATTTCTTTCTTGAAGTCAACTCTTGGATACACAATACGGAAATTTCATTCAAGAATTTCATGACTTAGATACACGATGTAGAAATTTAATTCAAGAAATTATGAAAAAATTCTCAGTAAGTAACAATTTCCTTCTTGAAGTCAACTCTTGGATACACAATACGGAAATTTCATTTAAGAAATTATGAAAAAATTGTAAGCAAGTAACAAACTCTTTCCTGAAGTCACCTCTTGGATACACAATGTAGAAACTTCATTTAAGAAACTATGAAAAATTGTAAGTAAGTAACAAATTCTTTCTTGAAGTCACCTCTTGGATACACAATACAGAAATTTCATTAAAGAAATTATGAAAAAATTGTAAGTAAGTAGCAAATTCTTTCTTGAATTCACCTGCTGGATAAACAAAAAGACATCTCGTTCAAGAAATTATGACAAAATTCTAAGTAAGTAACAAACTCTTAATTGTTTTCACGACTTAGATATACGATGTAGAAATTTAATTCAAGAAATTATGAAGAAATTCTCAGTAAGTAACAATTTCTTTCTTGAAGTCAACTCTTGGATACACAATACGGAAACTTCATTCAAGAAATTATGAAAATATTTGTAAGTAAGTAACAAACTCTTTTTTTGATTTCACCTCTTGGATGTACAGTACAGATACTTCATTCAAGAAATTATGAAAAAATCGCAAGTAAGTAACTTTTTTTTTTCTCTTTATCACAAACAATTTTCACTTAGCTACACGATGTAGAAATTTAATTCAAGAAATTATGAAAAAAATTCTCAGTAAGTAACAATTTCTTTCTTGAAGTCAACTCTTGGATACACAATACAGAAATTTCATTCAAGAAATTATGAAAATATTTGTAAGTAAGTAACAAGCTCTTTATTGATTTCACCTCTTGAATATACAGTACAGATACTTCATTCAAGAAACGTGATTAAACACGTTTTGAAACTACATGCTATTTGCTTGCCTTTCCTTGGCACCTTTCCAAATGAGCGGGGGATTCCTCACCGGTTTCCTACACATTGCAAAAAAGTGAGCAGTACGAAAACTCCACGTTTTCAACCAGACTGGTTTTTTAGCTAAATCTTCGGAAACAGCCTCTATTTCTGACCGTTTAAGTTTTGATGTTAGTGTTGTCAGTCAAAAGCTATGACCTTGAGAAAAGAGCTTGAGAGAATTGCCTGATTATCGAAAAATGGGGGAAACATCCTCCAAAAGTCGACAGGAATGCCCCCCTCCAGCGCTTTCTCGGATATGTTGAATAAAAGATGCAAAGTCGACATAGCTTTATTTCATTTTTTAATGTTAATTTAGACGAGGTTACGTGCGCGCACGCGATTTTATTATGATTTCTTGAATTAAATATCTGTATTGTGTCCAGGAAGCGAATTCAAGAAAGCTATTGTTACTTACTTACAATTTCTTCATAATTTAATGAAATGAATAAAACTATTCTAAAGAATAAAGACGGGTTAAGCTTAAAGATATTTATTGCTTAAACGTATTAACATATTTTTTGAAAGAATTTGCTACTTACTTACAATTTTTGATAATTTCTTAAATGGAATTTCTGCATTGAGTATCCATGAGGTAACTTCAAGAAAGAGTTTGTTGCTTACTTAGAATTTCGTCATAATTTCTTGAATGAAATGTCTTTTTTTATTTATCCAGGAGGCGAATTCAAGAAAGAATTTGCTACTTACTTACAATTTTTGATAATTTCTTAAATGAAATTTCTGCATTGTGTATACAAGAGGTGACTTCAAGAATGAGTGTGTTACCTATTTAAAATTCCTTCATAATTTCTTGAATGAAATTTCAGTATTGTGTATCCAATAGGTGAAAACAATAAAGACTTTATTACTTACTTGCGATTTTATTATGATTTCTTGAATTAAATATCTGTATTGTGTCCAGGAAGCGAATTCAAGAAAGCTATTGTTACTTACTTACAATTTCTTCATAATTTAATGAAATGAATAAAACTATTCTAAAGAATAAAGACGGGTTAAGCTTAAAGATATTTATTGCTTAAACGTATTAACATATTTTTGAAAGAATTTGCTACTTACTTACAATTTTTGATAATTTCTTAAATGAAATTTCTGCATTGAGTATCCATGAGGTAACTTCAAGAAAGAGTTTGTTGCTTACTTAGAATTTCGTCATAATTTCTTGAATGAAATGTCTTTTTTTTATTTATCCAGGAGGCGAATTCAAGAAAGAATTTGCTACTTACTTACAATTTTTGATAATTTCTTAAATGAAATTTCTGCACTGTGTATACAAGAGGTGACTTCAAGAATGAGTGTTACCTATTTAAAATTCCTTCATAATTTCTTGAATGAAATTTCAGTATTGTGTATCCAATAGGTGAAAACAATAAAGACTTTATTACTTACTTGCGATTTTATTATGATTTCTTGAATTAAATATCTGTATTGTGTCCAGGAAGCGAATTCAAGAAAGCTATTGTTACTTACTTACAATTTCTTCATAATTTAATGAAATGAATAAAACTATTCTAAAGAATAAAGACGGGTGAAGCTTAAAGATATTTATTGCTTAAACGTATTAACATATTTTTGTGAGAAAAAAAAACAACACCACATATTTACATAAAAATAGTACTTAGAGTTCACACTTAAACATCCAGAAACGATGATCCCATGATATAGAATAGTTTTTTTTACCATGTCTTATGGATTTATCACGATCAGGTATGTCCTTAGGTATCCACTGCGCGAAGAACCTAACCTCGTCTTCAGGACGGTGATAACCCCCTTCAAATTTAGGACACTTAAAACTCTTCTAGATTGAAAAGTGGAATCCTAGGGTCAAACTTTTGAATTAAAACTTTATCTGTAGGTACATTACCCTTTATGTAGAGTGCTTCAACCCCGAAAAAGCTGCAAATTTCACTGACTTCCTCCTGAACATTTCTCAGTTCCTGACCAGTATTATTTAGTGGTGTAATCACTCTATCATAGAATCCCGGTCTGTTTATATAACGTAATGTAGTACTCCACAAGCTTTTATCATACTCAAACAGATTATAGTTCACTATCCAATGATAACAGTCAATTTCTTCGAGATCCATAGACAATAATAAAAAAGCACATTCAAATATAACACCACAAGATGATTTTTTTAATCCGATAAATTCGGTGTCATACAGTCCTATCATCTTGGAGGCTATTAATGTAGTTGTTTAGTAGAGAAATACTTCATCAAACTTTTATACCTTCGCTCAAGGTTGAATGGAGTCATGGGTAGTGAGATGAGTCCTAAAACCATCTGAATCCATTGTGGGGAGGAGTCATAAAACCTCCAGTGGGAATTTCTTAAGAAAAACACTTACATTAGAAAAAATACTAAATGTTCCCTTATTACCTAAGTAACACGACAAAAAATCAAGAATTTATGCGCAGTTTTTAACTAGCTAAGGTATCTAAAAAAACCTAGGTCTGAAAACCCTAAACAGGTAATTAACTATTCTAATTCATGATTTCAGGCACGTAAAACCACAAAATACTAAAGTTAACTTCTCAAATAATAAACCCCAGGAGTCAGACACACGCGAAAACCTAAAAAACCTAGGTCTGAAAATCCCCAAACAGTCAATTAAATATTCTAATTCATGATTTCAGGCAAGTCAAACTATGAAAATACTAAAGTTAACTTCTCAAATAATAAATCCCAGGAACCTAACATCCACGAAAATCTAAAAACTAGGTCTGAAAACCCAAACAGTTAATTAACCATTCTAATTCATGATTTCAGGCACGTCAAATCACGAAATACTAAAGTTAACTTCTCAAATAATAAACCCGGGAACCAAACACCCACGAAAATCTAAAAAACGTAGGTCTGAAAATCCCAACTTGGACTTGCAAACACCAGCCCGGACATGCAAACAAAAAGAATCAATGAAATAAAATCAAAGTGAACTTTGAAAGATCAAGAGAATGTAACTGTGACAAGATAAACCACGACAAAGTACTACTGGAATATTCCAACTCTTGCATTTCAATGAAAGAAAAACTCAATTCCTCTTAGAATTATTTAAACTAAATACTTACCCCCGCCTCTCACAGAAAGTTCAAAAAACTCAATTCCTCTTAGAATTATTTAAACTAAATACTTACCCCCGCCTCTCACAGAAAATTCAGAAAGACGCAAAAGCCTTATTTATAGTAGACTCTCGTGGAACTCAAGCCCCATTTAACTCAACCCCTGTGCAACTGAACCCTCCATGTAACTGAACCCCTGTATAACCGAAACCCTGTACAACTGAACCCCCGTGCTACTGAACCCTCGTGCTACTGAACCCTCGTGCAACTCGACCCAACTTAACTAAACCCCCGTGTAACTATACCCCCTTTAACTGAACCCTCGTGCAATTGAACCCTCCATGTAACTGAACCCCTGTTAACCCTCGTGCAACTGAACCCTCCATGTAACTGAACCCCTGTATAACCGAAACCCTGTACAACTGAACCCCCATGCTACTGAACTCTCGTGCTACTGAACCCTCGTGCAACTCAACCCAATTTAACTAAACCCCCGTGTTACTGTACCCCCTTTAACTGAAACCCTCGTGCAACTCAATCCTCCATGCAATCCCATCTCCCTCAAAACACTTTCAGCCATTTCCTGTTAATTTTTTTTTATTTCTAAACTATTTTAAATTGACAATACTCTCCAAAACATGACTTGTGTATTATACAGTACACTATCGTCCCATCTCCTCCAATTCGCAAATCCTCCCTCGTGCAACTGAACCCTCCATGTAACTGAACCCCTGTATAACCGAAACCCTGTACAACTGAATCCCCATGCTACTGAACCCTCGTGCTACTGAACCCTCGTGCAACTCGAGCCAATTTAACTAAACCCCTGTGTAACTATACCCCCTTTAACTGAACCACGTGCAACTCAACCCAATTTAACTAAACCCCCGTCTAACTGTACCCCCTTTAACTGAACCCTCGTGCAACTCAACCCTCCATGCAACCCATCTCCCTCAAAACACTTTTCAGCCATTTCTTTTTAAATTGACAATACTTTTCAAACGTTACTTGTGTATTATACAGACCACATCGGAGAGGTAAAGCTAGGTCAAGTCACAATGTCATTCTATCGTTACTTTTCAATTAAGCTATTGAATACCTTTTACCAATGTCTCTTGTAGGCGTCAAATCTATTAAGTATCTGAGCATATTCTTTGTATTGTTGATGCAAGCATCCCATTCCTCATTCTTTAATTACCCGTGAGGCATTCTTAACCAACGTAATACCTTTACGCAAATACCTTTTCGCAAAAAATTCGCAAATAGAGTTATTTTTACGTCACAATTTTCAACTTAAAACCATTCTAATTATAACATCCCATTCCTCATACTTTAATTACCCGTTAAGCTTTCTTAACCATCAGAAGTTTAACCTACGTAAATTAAGTTATAGACAATACTGGTTTAGAAAAACTGGAATAAAATAATTGATACAGCTGGTTTTCTAACACGGGTTTACCCTAAAAAGACATGTATACCGTGAATTAGAAATCCAGTAAATTGTGTCAGAAAAACTTGTCCTTCATAACATGTTATGCAAAGCTTCTATAGAATAACGTTAAAATTGCTATACAGGCAAGCAAATAGCATGGTCCTATACAGGCAAGCAAATAACATGGTCCTATACAGGCAAGCAAATAACATGGTCCTATACAAGCAAGCAAATAACATGGGAATTCCTATACAGGCAAGCAAATAGCATGGTCCTATACAGGCAAGCAAATAACATGGTCCTATACAGGCAAGCAAATAGCATGGTCCTATGGCAGTACGCAAATAACATAGAGATTCCTAGGGCAGTACGCAAATCCAGAAGGTCATGTGAGGGAGCTCTGAATCTCTTTGAAAAGGTGTAATGCCCTGTAGAATAACATTGAAATTGCTATATGTCTCCGCAAAAGTATTTCCTAAGCAAATAGCATGGTCCTATACCTGCAAGCAAATAGCATGGAAATTGCTATAGGCGTAAGCAAAATGGAACCTTAGTTACTACTTGCAGCATCGTGTAATCTGAATAAAAACGAAAATAAAAACGAGCGATATTTTTGATTTGGACTGTAAGTTAATGAAAGAAAAGGTCAGATATTTATTGAGTCATTTTAAAAGAGATGTGATAAACCTGAAGAGCAAAGTTTAAGATTAGCCGAATATAAAGATAAAAGAAGAGATTATAAAAGGTTAATTAAAAGGAAAAAAAGAGTTTGAGATTAAGAAGAAACTGGATATTGCAAATTATTTTAGAAAATAAAGATTTTAAGAAGTTTTGGGGTTATATAAGGAATGATATTGGAAATGAAAAAGGAAAACACACAGGTGGCTCAAGACGCCAACTCATTGGCTGATTACCTAGAAAGCTTGGAAGGTGATTTGCGCAGAATTACAAGAGGTAACACATACCACAGAGATGGTTGTTTATCAAGGAGGCACACTTGTGCCTCTATAAAGAGGCGACCCACCGCAATGTTAAGCGATTTCCGGTCCTAGCGGTCACAGAGAGACAGCGATGATCGCATTTTGTAGCCCAAGCTCCAACTAAGAAACGTGCAAAATTTCACCCCCTCCGACTTTATCTTCATGGGTAAAAGTGGGCCGGAAGTTTCGACCCTCCGACCACAGCCCCCCTTTAACGTTGTCCGATTGGGCTGAAATTTAAAGGGTTAAGCTTTCCTAGGGCCCGGGGAGCTTATCCTCGAAATTTCAGCTCAATTCGATCACTCCTTCCCTGTTTTCCAAAAACAAATATAGCCACACAATGTTCATTTCTCTTTTTTTTTTATCAGCCACGCCTACAGGCCACAGTTGACAACGGATCCGGGTGAATGAGGACTCATTCGAAGCGGAATTCGACCTGTTAGGGCCTTTTGATATTTTCAGACCGAAAAAAATATCCCCCGAATTTACATTTACGAAAAACCTCGTTTTCCTATAAGAACCCATGTTAATTTTTCCCACCACAGCCCCCCTTTAACGTTGTCCGATCGGGCTGAAATTAGAGGATAAGCTTTCCTGGGGCCTGGGAGCTTATCCTCAAAATTTCAGCTCAATCCGATCCTTCCTTCCCTATTTTCCAAAAACCAAATATCAAGTTTTGTGGGGATTTGCTTGCGTCAAAAATAGATACCGGAGACTAAAAAATAATATTTCCGTAAGTGTCTCTGTGCTACAATGGTCGCTGTTCCTGACTGACAGGTGGAAGATCCGGTGTTCGATTCCCCATCAGAGAAAAATTTTTATATATTGAATTTAAAGTTTAAAAAAGAAACTCAGTTTCTTTTTTAAATTCAATCTATTAAATCCTTCGGCTCAACAGGCGTCTCCAGAAGAATATCACAATCGGCCTTCAGGTTACAGGTAAGTCTCCACTGCTTTGATAACATGTCGTACAACCGCATGCTCGAAGAAAAGTTGAAAAAAGAAAATCTTGCGGTGCATTTGATTTGATTATTCAGGAATTTAAAGCCTTAACACAAGTATCTTAAAAAGCGGGGGGTTTGGGGGGCGGCAGCCCCCCAACTTTAACTCCTGACACGATCAGCTAACAGTTATTCAAGCAATAACAAGTAATAAACTGTACAAAAACGTGCAGAAAATTATTTGAAAAAAAACTACGTTTTCTAAAGAATTAAAGAGGCTGAGTCACAAGTTCGAACCTTAAAACGTACAGGGATTAGGAGGTACAGTTGGGGGGCTGCCGCCCCCCAAACCCCCGCTTCCGTATATAAAAGGGGCTCTGCCCTCCTCAACGCCTCGCTCTTTACGCTAAAGTTTGACTTTCTCACAACTCTTTTTTTTTAAACAATAAAAACTTTAGCGTAAAGAGCGAGGCGTTGAGGAGGGCACAGCCCCTTTTATATACGGAAGCGGGGGTTTGGGGGGCGGCAGCCCCCCAACTGTACCTCCTAATCCCTGTACGTTTTAAGGTTCGAACTTGTGACTCAGCCTCTTTAACTCTTTAGAAAACGTAGTTTTTTTTCAAATAATCCTATGAAGGAACATGATTATGATTTAGTAGGGGAAGTGAGTAATGATGAGGTTAAGTTTGTATTCAAGAATTTAAAAGGAGGTTCGGCTGTGGGTGTTGATGGTGTACCAATAACGCTATTTAAGAATTTCTTTTCAATTTTTATGTCGATAATCGTTTTTCTTTGTAATAAGGTGTTAACTTCAGGACATTGGCCAAATGAGTGGAAGAGATCATTGCTTATGCCGCTTTTTAAGAGAGGTAACCCTAAGTTGCACATGAATTATCGTTTAATAGCGCTAGTCCCTGCTTTAAGTAAGATAATGGAGAAAATACTAGATACAAGGCTTTCTAAATGGTTAAATAAAAATAATATAATACATGAAGAACAAGGAGGTTTTAGGACAGGGTACGGGATGGTAGATACAATATTTATTTTAAAAGGCATTAATTGATAAATATGGAAAGGAAAAACTTGTCTTTATGTGGGATTTCTGGACCTCCACAAGGCGTTCGACAGTGTCGACAGAGAGCTATTAAAGGATGCCCTGTTTAGAATTGGCCTCCCTCATTTGTTTGTGAGGTTGATAGTGAGGATGTATATATTTGTGTGAGTGGAATCGTGTTAGTTGGTAACAGGTTTTCTAGGTTTTTTAATATTAAGCTGGGTGTAAAACAAGGCACCACTCTTTCTCCTAAATGTTTAATATTTTTATAAATGATGTTGTTGATTATCTAGAGAATAGATGGGCTCCAAATGTTAGTCTAGGGACCCATAAACTATCACTACTATTATTTGCAGATGATATTGCTTTGGTGGCTAGCACACCGCAAGATCTGCAGACGCTTTTGAGTCTTATAGAAGATTATTTGCAGATGAAAAAATTAAGGCTGAATGTTGAAAAGAGTGAAGTTGTTATTTTTAAAAAAAGGAAAACAAGTGGCGAAGATAATTATAAATTTAAATTTAATAATAAGGAACTGAAAGTAAGTAAAAGAATAAAATATTTAGGATTTGTTTTATCGGAAAATGGAAGTTAAAAGAGTCATGTTGATAAACTAATTAATAGAGGTAAAGTGGCCATGTCTGCAATTTTTAGAAATTCGACGATAATGGGAATTAAAAACCTAAAAATGCACAAAAGAATATTTAATACAAAAATTTTACCAGTATTAGAATATGGAGCGGAGATTTGGGGCGGAGAAGCGGCACAGAAGTTGGAGTCCCTCCAGCTCCAGTATTATAAAAGACTGTTTGGATTACATCAGACAACTCATTCACAGGTTCTGAAAGGTGATATGGGCCTGTTTTCGTTTAAAAAAACTACGTAGGTCTATTTTGATGCTTAGATTTTGGTTGAAGATCATTAGGTGTAATGAAGATAGACTAGTAAGTGCTGCTTATTATCAGATGTGAGCTATGGTTTCGAAAACGTCGTGGCCATTCCAAATTAGGTCATTACTAGAAAGAGTGGGAATGGCTTACTTATGGAATGACGGTCTTGATTTCCCCTGATCTACCAACAAATTTAGTAAGCCATGTGCGATTTATCTTAGAGGGTCAAGAAATTCAGTATTGGCAAGGGTGGTTTTAAATTCTGCTACATTGAATAATTATAATCAGGTTTAAACCTAGTTTTGGAGAGGAAATTTATTTTAAATTCAATTTACCGGCTATGATTTTATGTCGATGGATTCAGCTTAGGGCGAATTGCCTTCCAATCCAGAGCAGGCAAATGGTGTTCGACAGGGGGATAGTACAATAGTACATCCTGATGGTCGGTATGTGTGTCCTCTTTGTAGGGATGAGGACGAAGATTTGGACCATTTTCTCCGAAAGTGCCCGGTGCTCTCTGATTTAAGGGAAAATTACTTACATGGGATTGTTTTGCTGCTTCCAAAAATTTTACAAAGTAGTAATCCA
The DNA here is from genome assembly GCA_027921565.1 of Artemia sinica. Lineage (NCBI taxonomy): Eukaryota > Metazoa > Arthropoda > Branchiopoda > Anostraca > Artemiidae > Artemia > Artemia sinica. The sequence goes on along the minus strand of CM051268.1, from coordinate 731,705 downwards.
ACCACAATATTTCGTATTGGTGCGTACATAGAGAAGGGATTAGAAAGAAGGAAATGTTTTTTACAGTTAATTATTATTAATTATATGGAATTAAAGTTATTTTTTTGGTAATTTACCAGAAGGTATTTTTCGCTATGTATCATGTTAATATGTGTTTCGTAATTTGCTCTGTAGTAATTTTTCTATTTTTCATAATTTGGGCTTTTGAAATACAATTTGGGCTCTTGGGCTTTTGAAATACACGATCTATCTATCTATATATATCTATAGTTTGGCCATTTTTTTCAACTCTGCCATTTTTTCTAACTAATCGTGTTAGTTTGTTATGAAAACATTCTATGGCTTCTAGGCATTTCTATTTGAGCGGAAAACTGCACCTCAAACTTTGTGGAACATACATTTTCTTGCACGAAACACCAAAATATAATAAAATGTCAAGTTTCGGAGTGTTCCACCACTCGCAAGCAAGTGCCATTGGTATTTTTGAATCCGCATGGTCAATTTAGGGGGTGGAGGGTAGGCTAATTCTCGTAGCAGCAACATTCTGTCGTGTTATGATTCACATTTTCAACACTTGGCGTCCGGACTATCATATAATCTACCAAGCATACAACTACCCCAAATCAGTATCAATAAATAAATGAAACCCAAAACGAACAAAATTAAAATAAATATTAGAGTCAAACTCAAAACGAGCATAAATTAATACGAGTAGGGTTCAAAACCCCTTATGCTTTCTAAAAGCCAGAATATAATTTGTACTTTACTGAAAAAAAATCAAACGAGTTTACTGAAAAAAAATGTGTGCATTGCCAATTTAATATACATATGCTGATATTTATTCCCTAAAATCTTAATTGATTTTTGATTTCTTAAAGTTACAAAAGTGAAAACATTTCAAAGAATTGTTTTCAGTAAAGCGCCAATGACGCAGTAGGTTTTAGGCTTTTGCAGTGAGGCGATACCCAAACTCTTGTTTATAGTTGTTTTTTATTCAATTCAAACTTGATTTGCATATTCAATTTAAGTTTCACTCGTTTTAAGATTTATTTATTCATTTACATTAATATATATTGTTGTTTGTTTTGCATTGATTTTTTATTTAATTTCTGTTCGTTTTAAGTTTCATTTATACTTTAATAGCAAAATATTCGTTTTCGTTTTTTGAAGCTTGATTTCATATTCAATCTAAGCATTACTTGCTTTAAGATCTATTTATTCATTTATATTATTACTTGTTATATGTTTTTTGCTATGATTGTTTGTTTAATTTCTGTTCGTTTTGGATTTCACTTATTCTTTAATAGTAATTTCTGGTCGTTTTGAGTTTGAATTTTAACAGGTATTTGTACCTCCTGAGCTTAAGTTTAAAATGGCCTTTACTTTTCTTTGAGAAACTTATTTTTCGGAAAGTTTTTTTAATTAATATGTAAGCAATGGGCAAAGTTAATAACTTGCAGCCCTTTCCCCGGAGATTGTTGGGGATTAAGTCGTCCTCAGAGATATATTTATTAGAATTTTTGACTATCTTGAACACAATGGCTATCTCAAAATTTTGATCCGGTGACTTTGGAAAAAAAATGAGCGTGGGAGGGGCCTAGTTGTCCTCCAATTTTTTTGGTCACTTGAAAAGGGAACTAGAACTTTTAATTCCCGTTCGAATGAGCCCTCTCCTGACATTTTTATGACCACTGGGTCGAGGCAATTACCACTGGAAAAAAAAAGACAAAAACACAAAAAAAAAATATGCATCCGTGATCTTTCTTCTGGCAAAAAAAATACAAAAAGGAGCTTGAAACCTCTAAAAGAGGGTTCTCTGATACACTGAATCTGACCGTGTGATTTTCATTAGGATTCCATAACTTTTAGGGATTTTTCCCCTTTTTTCGAAAATAAGCAAATTTTCTCAGGCTCATAACTTTTGATGGGTAAGACTAAAATTGACGAAACTTATATATTTTAAAATAAGAATAAAAATTCAATTCTTTTGATGTATATATTGGTATCAAAATTCGGTTTTTTAGAATGTCGGTTACTATTGAGCCGGGTCGCTCCTTACTTACAGTTTGTTACCACGAACTGTTTGATTAGTTTTGCACACGGCCTTCACATATTATGTTACACCATTTTGTGTCTTATAGATTTCCCGGCATTTTTCGAAAAACAATCAGAAATCACAGAATCTAAGTAAAAAGCGATGCGGGCACAATGTATTTTTTTTTTTTTTTTTTGAATTTTTGGTTTGTTTTAGACCAGGGCACTTCGTATCGAAGGAGTTGTCATAGAAACTTCGAAAAGGGCTCATTCGATTGGAAAAATTGAAAGGGCTAGTGCCCTTTTTAATAGTCGAAAGTGATTGGAGGGCAACTAGCCCCCTCCCACGCCCAGCTTTTCCCTAAACACATCCAATCAAAATTTTGAGATGGTCATTTTGTTCAATGTAGCTGAAGGTCCAGGAATTATGTCTTTGAGGATGACACCCCCCCCCACAGCCCCCGTATTTTCCCGAAATGCATCTGATGGTCAATTGTTGTCGAAGAAACTTCAAAGATGGCTCATTCGATCGGAAATTGAAAGGAGCTTTTTTTTAATGTCCGAAAGTGATTGGAGGGCAATAAGCCCTCCCACACACCCATAAATTCCAAAAAATATATATAATCAAAATTTCGAGATAGACATTTTGTTCAGCAGTTGAAAGGTCCAGAAATTATGACTCCGAGGATGACGCCCCCCCCCCCAACAGTCCTAAGGACAAGGGTTGTTAGTTATGCCCTAGGGGCATATAAGGTTCTTATAGAAAGGGTGGTCGTATAAACTTTGGAAGGGGCTAATTGGATTGTTAATTAGAAGTTTTAGTTTCCTTTTTAAGACTCAAAGTGATCAGAGAGTGGATACCCCCCCCCCCCCCCCACACCTCGTATTTTCTTGAAATGCATCTGACAGAAATTTTGAGATGGCGATTTGTTGTCGTAGAAACTTCAAAAAGGGCTCATTCGATTGGAAATTGAAAGGACCTTTTTGAATGTCCAAAAGTGATTGGAGGGCAACAAGCCCCCCACCCCCACGCCCATCAATTTCCAAAAACACATCTAATCAAAATTTGAGATAAACGTTTTGTTCAGCGTAGTGTAAAGGTCTGGAAATTATGTCTTTAAGGATGACAACCCCCTACGGCCTTCAGCCAAGGGTTGTAAGTTATGCCCCGAGGGCATATAAGGTTTTTATGGAAAGGGTGGTCGTATAAACACCGGAGAGGGCTCATTGCATTGGATTGGAGTCGAAGTCATCGGGGACACCCACTCCCCCCCCCCCCAACTTCGTATTTTTCCACAAATGCATCCGACAGAAACTTTTGAGATAGCCATTTGCTTAAAAATAGTCCAAAGATCATATAATAAGACCTTAGAGGTGGACAGAATCCCCCAGAGTCTAGGGGGTAAGAGTTATAAGTTATGCCCCAGGGGCATATAAGGTATTTATGGAAGGGTGATCGTGTGAACTTTAGAAGAGGCTCATTTGATTTGAAATGTATAGTTCTAGTTCATTTTTAAGAGTCAAACATGATGGAGAGCAACTAGCGCCCCTCCCTGACATCCTCTTTACCCAGAACGCATTCAATTGAAATTGTGAGATAGCCATTTCTTACCAATAGTAAAAAAATCATATAACAATGTCTTTAGAGTGGACACAATCCCCCAGAGCATATGGGCAAGGGTTGTAAGTTATGCCCGGGGCATGTAAGGTTTTTAATGGCACGGGTAGTCGTATAAACTTTGGATCGGATGGAGCTTATTTTGATTGAAAGTCGGAAGTTTCAGTGTCATTTATAAGAGTCAAAAGCGAATGGAAAACAACCAGCCCCCCCCTCCAAGCCTATTATTCCCAAAAACATATCCAATCGAAATTTTAAGAGAGCTATTTTGTTCAGCATTGTCGAAAGGTCCAGTAAATATATCTTTGGAGATGTCAACCTCCCCACAGTCATCAGGAGGTTAGGCAATTCGTTCATTATTTACACATAGTATACGTTATTGAGAAAGGTACGCATGTTTGAACTTTACTTTCCAAGAAGACGAAGGCTATTCAAGTGAGCCTTTTAGAGAATGTCGAGGGGAGTGTTGAACTAAATCGGAACACGTTATGGTCGTTATGTGTATTCGGATTGTCAAAAGGGTGCAACACAGGAATAACGGAGTATATTAATTTGGAAAATTCCGGAAATGATAAGGAAGATAATCAAAAAGGCAATATTTGCATGCTACCAATACTACTACAGCTACCACCACTACTACTACCAAACTACTCTATTTACAGTATTGAGGGGAAATGTTAACTAAATCAAAGACGCTATGTGCAAGCAGTGTCGTTACTAGCCAAAATGTTTGGAAGGGGGGGGGCAAGAAATTTTACTGACTGGCTGGTCATTTTTACCGACTGTTTTTTGTCAATAACTAGCATAATGTCCGTTTCGAATACAATACGTAAAATCACTGCACGAGTCGGTAAAACCGCTGCATTTACCAACCCAGATTTAGATTCCGGTACATGCCATGTCACTATTTTAATGCAGTTTATTTAACCAAATGGAAAATTGCGGCATTATCAGTTGACGACAGGACTCGGTAAACGGGACTCGGTATTGCGGCGTTGCCGGTAGGAGTCGGTAAAACTGCTGCGTTTACCGACCTACTACTACTTCTACTGCAACTACACGTAGGGCTAAGAGCATTTTGAACTAGCCAGAAGGCACAGTATGTATACTTTTAATACTGCGACTACAGTTACTGTAACAAATGACGCTAAGAATATTAATATGAACTTTTAGGGAACGTTGAGTTTAGGTTAAACGAAAAAACTGTGTGCATGGAGGCATTCAAAAGGGCATATAAGCAATATCATAGGCAGCACTGCTCTATAATAGCTAGAAACATCATTGAAATTTTCAAAGGAGTTAATTAGATTACAAATTAAAAATTCCGGTGCCTTTTTAAGAGTAAAAAGAGATTTGAAGGCAAGTAGCCCTCTCTCAAGCTCATTCATTTTCCAAACGCATCCAGTCAAAATTTTGAGACAACTTTATTTTTCAGCATAGTAGAACGGTCAAGAAACTATGTCTTTAAGGATATTAGGCATGTCAACCCCCACAATTATGCAATTGGCCCATTAGGCTTTAAAACTAAATGTTGCTTTAAAATAAATCAAAAAAGACATTGTGTTTATGGTTGTCAATAAGACACCTCGGCAATATATCGAGGACGACAGGGGATATTAAGTTGAAACTTTTGGGGATACTACTATTACTACTTCTGCTCTTACAACTTAAATGAATAAAAAGAGTGTAAGTGTATCCATGTTGTCAAAGAGCATAGATAGAATCTTTTGGGAACGATATTAAGTTTTATTTTTCAACTTCAAAAGCTACAAAATTAAATTAAAAAATACTGTTTGTGTCATGATTAAAAATTGTCGAAAAAGTTTCTCCAATATACAAATAGCAACCCAGACGATGAATTCTTGTAGAAACAAAACTGAAAAGATATAAAATATTATTTTCTCCATGAAAATCACTATGTCAATAAAAAAACGAACATAAATTGATTTAAAAAGCTTTACCACAAAACAAGTTTTCAAAGAAAAGTAAAGAGCTCCATTAAGCCAAGAATGAGCAGAAATAAAGTAAAATAATCTGCCAAGCGTAAACCTACCATAAATCACTATCAGTGAATAAACGAAACTCAAAACAAACATAAATTACAATAAATAGCCGAGTCAAACTCAAAATGAGCAAAAATTATCATTAGTAGGGCTGATAACCCCCATGCCTTCTCAAGACCAGAACATAATTTGCGCTTTACTGGAAACAAAAATACGTTAAATGTTTTCACTCTTACTTTTTTATATCAGTATCAAAACTTTTAAGGAATAAATATCAGTATATGTCATTAACTTACAATCCACGGTCATTTTTTTCTTTTTTTTTTTTGCAGCAAAGTGAAAATTATGTTTTGGAATAATATCTTAGAAACAGGAAGGCCGAGCAGCAATGAGAAGCTTAATTGAATATGATATGGCTTCAATTGCTTTCATATGATGACATTATAAAGACATTTGATTTGAGAAGAGTTTGTAATGTTAAGTTTTAGTGTACACGATAAGACTGATTGTATGTAATTTAAATTGTGTGTCTACTGTATCAATAATATCATGTTTGTTATGGGCATATTAGGATTTATATAAAATATTATTTGAAAAAAACTACGTTTTATAAAGAGTTAAAGAGGCTGAGTTACAAGGTCGGACCTAAAACGTACAGGGATTAGGAGGCACAGTTGGGGGGCTGCCGCCCCCCAAACCCCCCGCTTTCGCAGCCTTTAAATAAAAAAAAAATTTCTTTAAACTGAAAGTAAGGAGCGACATTAAATCTTAAAACGAACAGAAATTAGTCCGTATATGAAAGGGGCTGTGCCCTCCTCAACGCCTCGCTCTTTACGCTAAAGTTTGACTTTCTCACAACTCTCTTTTTTTAAACAATAAAAACTTTAGCGTAAAGAGCGAGCGTTGAGGAGGGCACAGCCCTTTCATATACTGAATAATTTCTGTTCGTTTTAAGATTTAATGTCGGTCCTTACTTTCAGTTTAAAGAAATTTTTTTTTTATTTAAAGGCTGCGAAAGCGGGGGGTTTGGGGGGCGACAGCCCCCAACTGTGCCTCCTAATCCCTGTACGTTTTAAGGTTCGACCTTGTAACTCAGCCTCTTTAACTCTTTAGAAAACGTAGTTTTTTTCAAATAATTTCTGCACGTTTTTGTACAGTTTATTACTTATTATTGCTTGACTAACTGTTAGCTGATCGTGTCAGGAGTTAAAGTTTGGGGCTGCCGCCCCCCAAACCCCCCCGCTCTTGAACATTCTTGTGTTAAGGCTTTTAATTCCTGAATACTCAAATCACGTCGTACAGGGTGCCTCCTAATCCCTGTACGTTTTAAGGTTCGAACTTGTGACTCAGCCTCTTTAACAGCCCCCCAACTGTGCCTCCTAATCCCTGTACGTTTTAAGGGTCGACCTTGTAACTCAGCCTCTTTAACTCTTTAGAAAACGTCATTTTTTTTCAAATAATTTAAAAAAGAAACTGAGTTTCTTTTTTAAACTTTAAATTCAGTACATAAAAAATTTGCTCTGACGGTGAATCGAACCCGGGTTTTTCCGCCTGACAGTCTGGAGTATCAACCGCTGGACTAAAGAGACACAATTGTAATTGTTTTTTAGTAAATGGAATCTATTTTCGACGCAAGCAAATTCCCACAAAACTTGATATTTGGTTTTTGGAAAACAGGGAAGGAGTGATCAGATTGAGCTGAAATTTCGAGGATAAGCTCCCAGGCCCCAGGAAAGCTTATCCTCTAAATTTCATCCCGATCAGACAACGTTAAAGGGGGGTTGTGGTGGGAAAAATTAACATGGGCTATTATAGGAAAACGAGGTTTTTCGTAAATGCAAATTCGGGGGATAATTTTTTTCGGTCTGAAAAATATCAAAAGGCCCTAACAGGTCGAATTCTGCTTCGAATGAGTCCTCATTCACCCGGATCAGTTTCCAAGTGTGGCCTGTAGGCGTGGATAAGAAAAAAAAAGAAATGAATTTTTAAGTGGCTATATTTGGTTTTTTGAAAACAGGGAAGGAGTGACCGGATTGAGCTGAAATTTCGAGGATAAGTTCCCGGGCCCTAGGAAAGCTTAACCTTTAAATTTCAGCCCATCGGACAACGTTAAAGGGGGGCTGTGGTGGGAGGGTCAAAACTTCCGGCCCAGTTTACCCCATGAAGATAAAGTCGGAGGAGAATGAAATTTTGCAAGTTTCTTAGTTTGAGCTTGGGCTACAAATTGCGATTACCGCCGTCTCTCTGCGACCTCTAGGACCTGAAATCGTTTAACATTGTGGTGGGTCGCCCACGCGGAAGTCAAGTTTGGTTAATGCTAATGAAATAAAACAAAATAGTGGTTACCAGCTAATGCAACAGTACCGTTTTTCTCATTTGAACATAGAGCTGCACTTCTTTTTTTTTATAGCTGATTCACAATTCCTCATCTGGGAGAATATTTTTTTTGCTCGCATGTTAATTTTACTTTTTATCACTTATTGGCAGACCAAACTCTGAGTTGAAGCCTTGGTAGGCTTTCACCTTGTTTACTGATTTCAATTCAAGGTCAATAATTGGAGCCCTGTAATCAAAAGCGTCATTAAAGTTGTTATCGGAACCTTAGCGGAATCTGGGACGACAAAAGTCTTTTATCTTGAAATGCTGGTAACATATGGTAACAATGGACGTCTCATAAAGCATGAATGACATTTGAAATATTTTCCTTTTCCGCTAGACACAGGGAATAAAGATCCAGAGTATCTTAAGAAAACATTGGAATGCATATAGGCTCAATTTCTACTTAAGAACAAATCAAAATAACAGATGATTTACTCTATTTAATGAAAAATATTATTTCGTAACTTGACAAGTGTTGATTCACTATGCATGCAAAACAAATACTGCATTTTATTATTGATTCTGTGTTAAGCACCTTCTCTGTGTTATTTGTAAGATTCATTTTTGAGCTGAACACTGTAACAACACAGTTGTTTGTTGATTACATTTGGAGGATTTTTTATTAATGAATTTCCAGAATCAGTTTCAGTTTGCATCCAGACCACCTCCCCCAATGCCTAAACATAGCTTTAAGCTATATCACAAAGTTTTCTGATTTTGTTAGTTTGTATTTTTTTTAATACTTATTTATTTTCAACAATTGGTTCATAATACCAATATATATATATATATATATATATATATATATATATATATATATATATATATATATATATATATATATATATATATATATATATATATATATATATATTATATATATATATATATATATATATATATATATATATATATATATATATATATATATAAACCAAAAAACCAAAAGTTTGAAGCTTAGTAGAAATCGTTGTAAGAAATCGGACTTGCCGTATAATAATCAAATATCTTTGAATAGACTGCAGTATATGAAAACACATTGAATTGCGGATAAGAGCAAAAATAATATTATGGTAATTGCACAAATATTTGTATATATTTTGACAAGGGATTGCAACAAATTCAAAATCCTTTAAAAATAAAACCAAAAAAACGTTTGAAGCTTAACAGAAATCGTTGTTGAGAAATTGGATTTGCTTTGATAATCAAAATATTTTTGAAAAGACTTCAGTATGACAAGACAACAAAAACTTGTCTGCGGTTAGAAGACAAGCGACAACGAGAATCCATATAAAGAATCCATATATAAAAGCCTGCTGTGTGCCGAGTGCACGCAGAAATCAAATATCTTTGAATAGACCGCAGTATGAAAAGAAATTTATTTGCATAAATAGCAAAAAACTGGTAATTGCAAAAATATTTGTGCATATTTAACAAGGGATTACAACAATTCAAAAATCTTGAAAAATAAAAACAAAAGTCTGAAGCTTAGAAGAAATCGTTGTTAGAAATCGGACATGCTGTAATAATCAAATATCTTTGAATAGATGGCAGTATTCAAAGACATTAAATTGCGTAAAGAGAAAAAACTGGTAATTGCAAAAATATTTGAAGATATTTTAACAAGGGATTACAACAATTCAAAAACCTTAAAAAAGAAAACCAAAAGTTTGAAGCTTAGTAGATATCGTTGTTAGAAATCGGACTTGACTTACTTGACTTAAGGCTCTTGCCGAGGGTTCAGCGTAGAGAACGATGAGACCAGGTGCCTCCAGGTTGACCTATCGCTTGCCAGGCTCGCAGTTTCTTCCACCGGTATGTGGGCTTGGGCAAGGAATCATCGGCTTTGTCTTTCCACCTAGTGGGGGGGCGTCCTCTGGGTCACTTACATCCGTGCAGGGGTGGGGTCGAAGTCGATTGCGACCCGTGATGAGCGTCACGTGACATGCGAAGGAGGTGGTCGTACCACCGAACAGTACGCTGGACGAGCTGCGTCGAGAAAGGAGTTTGTGCCGTACGTGACAGGAGGGTCTGGTTGCTAACGAAGTCAGTCCAGTGGAGTCCCTCGATTCTTCGGAGATGTTTCGTCTGTGCGACATCGACGGCGCTGAGGATAGATTTTGCAGCTGGCCACGTCTCCACTCCATACAGCAGCACGGTGCAGACTGACGCAGTTTAAATGCGCATTTTGGTAAAGCGGCTTATGTTGGGTTTCCGCCAGATGCTGCTCAGCCTCCCAACAAGTGCTGACGCTTTGGATATTCGAGATGTAAGTTCTTTTGTGATTGAGCCATCCATCCCTCGACAGAATAGATCCCAGGTAAGTGAAGTGTTCAACCACATCTACTCGGTTGCTTCCGATGTTGACTTCCTTTACGGTAGAACGGGACGTGGGGGACTCAAGGAGCATAACTTTGGTTTTTCTGCCAGTTAATCTTTAGTCCAACTTTCAAGGCTTCTACTGAGAGTACCTGGAGAGCTTTGGTGACCTTTTTGACGGTGTCCGCATCTAGCGCTATGCGATCGGCGAAGTCAGCATCAGAGAGTAGCCGGTCTCCGAACTGAAGACCGAACTGAAGGCGATTCGTCGTCGTGCTGGTCATAACATGGTCTATGACGCAGTTGAAGAGCTCGTGAGCGGCGGCACAACCTTGCCGGATGCCAGTCTTCACCGAGAATATGGGACTGCGTCTTTCATTGACTTGTACACAGCTCTCCTTAAAGTCCACGAATGCGATGTACGCTTTTCGGTGGAACTCTCGCGTCTCTTTTGGATCAACTGGCTCATAGTGAAAATTTGCTCCGTCGTCGATCTGCCGGGCATGAACCCGGCTGGACCTTCTTCTCTTTCTATGCAGAAGGGTGGAACACCTGTCCAGGATGACATGGCGAAGAGTTTACCAGGAACGGAGAGAAGCGTGATCCCAAGATAGTTGGAGCAGATTTGACGGCTGCCCTTGCGTTTCCAGAGCGGCAATGTGATGCCAGCACGCCAGTCGTTCGGTATGCTTTTCGTCGTCCCCATACAGCTGAGAAGATTAGCTGGAGCCACATAATCATCGCTGCACTCCTGTACTTGAGGAGTTCTGCAGAAATACCACACACGCCAGGGGCTCGATTACTACTTAACCGTTTTACAGCATTTCGAATCTCAGATGTAGTAAACGATTGTGATACGAGGTCGGAAGTAGCCTCGGGTGTGGCCATGGCTGTTTGAATCAGATCTGGTAGGGATGAGCAACTGCCTCAGCGTTCAGAACCGTTGAGAAGTGACTGCTCCAGGCG
>CM051268.1:522886-715386 GCA_027921565.1 Artemia sinica | reverse complement strand
GAGTAATTAACTTTTTAAAAATTGGCAAATAGACAAATATACACGGTATGAGAAGTTCCTGGAAATTCATAACAATTTCTGATGTTTTTAGGGAGAAGGCAAGGGGCATAAGAATCAACAACATAGGGGGGGGAGGGACAAAAGTTCTCTAAACACCGCCCCCGTGCTGGAGAAAAACTTGAAACCCTAGGGCTCTTATTTTCGATAAACGGGGCGAAGGAGGCTTTTTTTGTGACACTACTATAGTACAATGTAGACGAAGTTAATAAATCATTTTACCAGCACTGCAACAACAGTGATAATTACAGTAATTATGCGAAGAATGTGATATTAGTAGTAGCGCTCCGGCACCGCAGTAAATTAATACCACATGATATCATAATCATCGAAGGTGATTGGTTAATTATTTGTCAATCTTTCGTTTAGCCAATATTTAAGACTAGCAAAATTGTGGAATAGCAATATCTTGCTTATAAGATCATAAACTATCCATTCAAAGAACAAAAATGCAAAGTGACGTAGCCAGAATGCGTTGTTTTTTTGGGAGGGGGAGGGGAGTACATTCAAACTAAAGGATAACCTCCGAATATATATATATATATTGTTAATAATATTCAAATTATTTTTTCTTTTTTTTGGGGGGGTGGGGGAGGGGGGGGTTTTTTTCTTATTGATGTCTTCTGCGTTCTCTCATATCGACGTAAATCACATACGAATCATGTAAAATCCTCATTTTTTATTCCGACATTTGAGCCAGCTGACCTTTCTTAGAAGATGGACATTTTTTTTATCGCAGGACGGCTGTGGTAAAATTTGAAGAATGGCAGCTTTGATAGGGGATATACGTATCACGTATATGGGTCCTAAATTTTAAAATCTGACAAGTATTCTTCATTAGGCTCGTACGCAGGGATTTTTTTTTTTTTTTCGGAAAGAGGTAGAATCGAAAAATCGTAAAAAAGGCAAATTAAATGGAAAGTATAGGGTTTCATTGGTAAAAGTGTCAAAAACGCTTTTATTTTTAAATGCATTTTTTAATGTTAGATGACAGCTTTTTTTTTCTTTGACTTACAATGTTTTTTTTGCTATGACTACGACTTTTTTTTTTCTCGTCTGCTATTGGATTTCCTGGTAATGGAGCCTTGTGCGCGGGGGGAGGAGGGGTGACGAGAGGAATAGGGGTGAGGAGAGGAATAGGGGTGACGACGATACTTTTTTTGTTGCTATTACTGGCTGTAATTATTGTTTAACCTAGAATTCATAATCTGTACTCAACAAACCATAAATGGTACGATTCTAAGCAAATACTTTATATATGAAGCATTCAATTTTACTTTGTTTTCATTTTTTCTCAAGTGAACTATAGGTGGAAGCACCGAATCATATCCTATAAAAAGATACAATCGCTATTTATTATATTTCGATATAGAATGGCAGCGCTTAGAGAAAACGACCTTGGCCTATTTCTGGTTTTCAATTGATACTATGACGGGATAAAATAGGGGTTGCATATAGAAATGAAGCAATTTTAGGCCATACTATGTACTTTGGTCCGCTAGACTTAAGTGAAGCGTGTCAAAAGTATAAATTGTCAGTGACTGTCTGACGCCAGTATATTTCGAGGTAGGATACGCCCCCACTAGTAAGCAGGACGCTAATTCACAAGAACGTTGGGAAGTGGTGTATTTTTAAGTGAAAATACAAAAGTTATTTTTCAAAACCCAGGAAGAGGAGATTTCAACTATTGGAATGAAATACCAATAAAAGGCGTTTTTCAAAACAACGGAGCCAATCGCCCCCCCCCCTCCGATTGACAGCCCTGCTAGTAAGGAGTAAAGATTGTATCGTTCTGCGACACACGTTTGCAGCCTCTTGGCTCTAGCTTAGCCTTCGTTTGAGTCTACATGCAGTGTAACATGCTTTAACCGCAACGTTTCCACTTGTACCGATTTGGATCTTCCGAATCCCCAAGTTATCTATCGACGAAAAAGAAGACAGCGAAAATTTCCGAGATTTTACAGATTGTTTGAAAAGAAAATTGGAAACACTGTTTAGCGTCCGTCAGCGCTATGAAACGCTATGAAAACGAAAAAAAAGAAAACAAAACCTTATTTTGATTCAACCTGAAATTTTCTGAATAAATGCAGATTTTCTTTTCTAAACTATTGTTTTGATTGCTTATAAAAATACTCATGCTAGGTTAGTGTCCTGAATATAAAACACTTTAAAATATTAATTTAACAAACTTTTTCCCCAAAACAAGTTTTTAAAAGAAAAGTAAAGAGCTCCATTAAGTCAAATATGAGCAGAAATAAGTCCAATATTCTTTCAAGCGCAAAACTACCACAAATCACTATCAATAAACATAAATCACAATAAATAACCGATTCAAACTTGAAACGAGCAAAAATTAACATGAGTAGGCCTAAAGCTGAAAACCCCCATGCCTTCTCGAAACCAGAGCATAATTTGAACTTTACTGGGAAAAAAAAACTAACAGATGACCGTGTATCGTCAGTTTAATATGCATATAGTTCTATTTATTGCTGAAAGTTTAAATAGTTTTTTTTTTTATTAAACCAGTTCTTTAGTAGAGCTATAAGTTTTATCCCCCCCCCCCCCCTTAAAGCCCTCTACCTAGAACTCTAGCCTTCCGGCCAAATAATGACCAGGACATGCTTATTTGTTATCCCTATTAGCTTATCGGGGGTTTAATTATCCATATTCTTATTCCTATTGTTTTGGCCTTGGATGGATCTTAAGCCCTCCCCATGATCACATAACCCTTCCTATTCATCTGTATGTATGGTCAGAGCACAACAACGGTGATTTGGACCGACAACGGTGACCGAACCCTCCAAATTTCATAACTCAATCCTCACTTTATTGTTTCAATCGTTTAGTTCATTAACTTCTACAAAAAAGGTCATTAGCCAATAGTTTATCCTTGAGACATATAAAAAATGGTTTGTAATTGTTTACAAAACAAATCTGTCAAATTCTTTTTTTCCTCTTCCTGCATTCTTTCTCTGAGTTGTACTCCGCCCCCTGATCTGTCGTATTTTTAGTTCCTCTCTTGTTTACGTTTTGGGATCTGTCATATTCAAAGCAAGTGGTCTCCTCAATCGAAACCAGACAAAGCGGGTAGCTGAGAATGAAAACAAACAATACCCCTTTATGGCAACTTCTTAAAAACTTCGTATCAATTTTTTTTAGCAGCGTCTAATAGGGTTATGGCAGATTTTCCTTTCTTGATTAGACACAAAGATCAGGGGCGGTTCTGGCCTCCCTTGTGCCCGGGGAAAAATTTCGACTAGCACTCCTGTCTCCTAAAAATTTTCAGACCAAATTTTAACAAAATTTGCATTTATTAACAACATTTTTCATTTATTTAAAACTGACTTTCTTGCTTTATATGGGAAAAGATATTGTAAACTGAAAATTTCGGATTCAATTTGCTTATACTTACTGCCAACTGCGCCCTATATTTGATTTTTATAAAAATAAAATTAAAAAAAAATTACAAAATGATTACAAATGTTAGATTATTTATTTGAAATTTTGTGCCCCTAAAATTTCTTTGCCCGGGGCATGTTCCCCTCTACCCCCTAAAACCACCTCTGGTAAAAATATATTCTGGGAGGACTCTAATATTCATGCCCCATCTAAATGTTTTAGGATCTTCCCCACAATCGCCTGGGAATGGTACACATGGTGGCCGGCGTTTAAACCCCCCCCACCGGAAAATACCCCCCCCCCGGAGAAAAATACCCTCGGAAAATACCCCCCCCCCATGTTGAAAATAAGGCTTTCCAAATTTGATAATTTTATTTGAGCTTTGTTCTTTATTTTCCGTAGGGGGAAGGAATTTTGGTGCTTGTGTATTATACGCCACTCACTCAAGTTTACGCTGTGTAAAACTCGAAAACAAACCGGTTTCTTCGTTAGTTTCTTTCACCTTAGCGTGAGACAAGATAAAGACAAGTGACAGAGTAGACGGAAAATATATAATTTGGGCTATATATTTGCACATAAGGGGGGGGGGGGTAAAGTAGTATCCTCACAATTGAGTAGTGCTAGGAGATCCATCCCCTAAAGTTCAAGCTGTGGTTACTCAATAGTAATGTACTCTCGGTGCTACTCTATGGCTCTGAATCATGGAACTTAACTAGAAAAGCAGAAAACAGACTTCATACATCTGAAAATAACTGCCTTAAAAAAAAAAAAAAAAAAAAAAAAAAAAAAAAAAAAAAAAAAAAAAAAAAAAAAAAAAAAAAAAAAAAAAATTTAACGTTCATCACCATGAACCGTATAAAATAAAGTATTTTAGCTAAAAACGTAACCCCAGCTCTCAAATAGTTGATGAATCCTCACCCTCCACAGTGGGAAGGGGAGACTCATCAACATATCCAACATCAACAAATCACGCTCTTTACATATTTTTCGTAAGATCTTCTTTACAAAGAGAGATATCTTATGGTTCTCAATTGCCTAGTATATTTTTGAAACTTTCTGATGAATACACTCAGACATATCTAAAGGGGGAGGGGACATACTAAAACAAACACCAGGTGAAAAAAAGACTATCCAAAAGTTGTCGCTGAGGTTTAGGGGCGGTAGCTCCTTATATGCCTTTCATGGCCAAAAAGATAACCAGAAATGAGGTAGATAAAAAGCCTTTACGTAATATGAAAAAAGAAAACTTGAATGATATTCAAACTAAGTCTATGCCCTTAGCAATCACGTTCCCAGGTTGGGGGGGGGGGGGTCGATTTTGTAGTAACTATCTAAAAATTTTAGATTTTTATATTTCAACCATTGTCTCTTATATTCGACTCCTTTTTGACGTTTTGATGAACCCTCCCGATACAAATTTCTGCCAAAAAATCCTATATTAATTGTTTTACCTTAATGCTCACATCCCACCCCCTGTTCCCCTTTATTTTTAATATATTTTTGCGTGTTTTAAGGTGTTTTAGTGAGTAACCCCCCCCCCCTATAAAAATTCATGCATGCGTGTCTTCATCGCTAAGTTTAAATTTTATTTTAACCATATTACAATATACTAAAAGCTAATATGCTAAAACTTTCTCAAGTATCATTTGAAGAACAGGGAAGTAAGGAACATTCTGGAGTGGCTATGGAAGGCATGTGCGCTGGCCTTCACGAAGGGGGATGGGTCCAACGATTATTCTTTTGAGGAGGTAGGATAAAAAAAAAATGGTGTTCGATAATTTGAATAAAAAGTCTAGAAATCCAATAAAATTTAGGAGTACTTACGTGTTATAGCGACCACACCAAGAAGTGAAGTTAGGTTAATCACAATGAAATATACCAAAAATATGATGAAAATATAATATTTTAGTAACAAAATTTACGGAAACTACAATAGAGAATTATGAAAAGCATGCCGCCCAGAACACATCATATTAAATACCTAACCTAGGCACCTCTATATATTAAATAATTTATCAAAATATACCTGCATAGATACCATTTATCTCGCTCAGACTAAGCTGATTATCTCTGAATGGACACAGAAAACCGGTTTCATTACAGATCAATAACAAAGTGTGGTCGCTGTAACACGTAAGTACCAACTTAAGATTTCAGGGGAGCCATCTCTCCTAGGGTATGGCCCTTAATTTCGATAGATTCATGAAATATCATCATATTCCATCGCAATCAAGCCTCCTTTGCGTTGCATTACGAAGTTGCTTGCTCCCACTGCCAAGTCGCAAAATTTCTACATCCCCACAACTGACTTCCTTTTATTTGATTGAATCACATACTTTCACCATATCGGGAGTAATAAGCCCATTAAAAGTGACCGTTACACAAAAGACACAAATCTTACACAAATTTTATTCAAGAGAAACAAAATTCATTTTGAAATGGACTTAACATTTGAAAAATCCGTTGACAGGAAAAGCTTAGTGAGTTGTTAAGGAATATAAACATTTGAAATACAACTTGGCGATTGAATCGAAAGAGATTTGGTGAAATATGGGCAGGATTTTGTAAGGGTCAACGGAACTGGGATTTGTACATAGAATTGACTTTTATCGGTGTGGTCTTTTCTTATTTTTTTAGAGGGTGTGAATAACTCATGGTTAAAAAAAAAAAAACAACAAAAAACAGATACATAGGTACGAAAGGAAGGGAGAGAGCCGATCGAGATATCCAGTCCATGAAAGTCCGGCTTGCAGCCCCCTCCCTCCTCGAGCCACAGACCTGGCTTTCTCCTAAAATTTCAAAATTAATCCCACGATCCCTTATATTTTCCCATTATTCGCCTGCTTTTAGTGTTTTTGCTGAATCTACTACGGTACTTGGGTGTAACAAAAATGAATATAAACAAATTTTTGATGCATATTTTTAAGTTTTTGTAAAACTCCCCGAAAAAAATTACTATGTAACCCCCTTCCCCCAAAAAATAATAATAAGGGGATTTGCTTCTGAACTATAACATTTTCATTATATTTTGTTTTATTTCTTTAGCATTAACGAAACTTCACTTATCGCGCACTTACCGGATTCTAGACAAGTACCCTGAAATTCAATACTTCATAATTTAGTTAAAAATACTTACAGTTTTTGTTATCAAGTATCTTGTCTTTTCATATTCACCACATGTCGCATACCGCAATTGCTTCAAGGCGAAAATTCAGTCACAACATCCTAGGGTAGTGTGACCGGATATTTTACTTGTCCTCTTTTTGGCTATTTAATTTTTTGAAAGTGAATTTGAGCTTTAATTTTGCATGGGTAATTTCACCGTAATTGCCAAAAAATTAAATTTGCAATTAATCAACAGGTTGTGCTTGAAGACTTTTGTTTCCGGTTTATGTAATTGATTATTTGGGTATTTAAATGAAGGTTTATACTTTGATGCAAATGAAGGTTATAACCGTTGAACGTGTAGGGAGGTTGGCACGTACATGGAGAAGGGTAAAGGCTTTCGGACCCGTGTCCTTTCTTTGAAGTCTTAAAGAACAATGTCCTTATGTTTACATGTAATTCTCCAGTATATTTTTCGAATTTAGCTCAATTTAACCCCCCCCCCCCCCACGGAAATTATTGCGTACATGTCTTCTATGTGGGTTTCAGTTCAATACTAACACAAAATTTCAGACAGTATGAAATACAGCAAGTGTCTGTGAACAGCGTAGGGGATTACCTAAGATCCAGTGGTGTCAATTAACCAAAATATGGGGAGAGGGGAGGGGTAAAAACGTTCTTTAACACTCGGAGGGGGCAATTTTGCTGTTTTTCGATGAAATTACCAAAAAAGCCAATTTCAATGAAAGTACCAAAAAAACGATATTTTTCGAAAATCTGGGGGGATGCTCCCCTCCACTGCTAAGATCAGCCCAAAGAAGCACTTTCTTGGGTTTTCAGACCCTCATTCGGGAAAAATTCTCTATTACGTCCTTCAAAGTTTTGCAATCCTGAACTGCAGTTCCAAGGATTCTATTTTGGAGGGGATCCATCGAGTTGAATTATGATTCGACAGCAGTCTTAAACCCAGAATCTCCCTCTGTTAGAACAATATTGGGGCAAACTGTCATTGCCATAAGCAGGAAATAAAATTGCATTATGGAGGCTTTGTGGGTAAGAAGTTTTCTCAAAAACAAGTACGAGTTTTTTAAGGGGTTGCGGATTCTGCCATCTGGTGCACATCCCAAAGCGTGAATATGTCCACAAAGCAGGGGACAATTTCACCATACCACCTCTTAAAATTCCCCGTCAATTAAGGTGGGGGGCTTTTCCTACCTGCATTTTTCTGAGGTATTGCCATTGTAAAATGCCTTTTTTCGGTATTTTCACTGGAAAAAAATGAAAAGAACAACAAAGTTGCCCCCCCCCAATCCCCGTTGAGATTTTACAAGATATATTTTGTCCCCCCCCCCCCCATCTTCGTGAATTAGCACCACTGCATCCCGCACACGAAACACTTAGCGCATGGACGGGCAGACTTTCGCCAAGTGTGTCACATGCCGCCTGGTACATACGCTTTTAGAAAGTAGGTAGTCCCTCGAGGTTGTGAATGTTAAATATTTTCTACTTATCAGTTGATTTTTTTCCATGAAGTTGATGTCTCTGGATTGGGTTTGGAGGTTTGTTAGAAGATTTTTTTTCACTTATTTCAGTTTTAGGGTTACTTCATTTTTTTTTAATTGTTTGGTTTGGAATGATTTGCTACTCCCTGCCTATCTTGAGATTTTGGGGATTTGAGGAGAAGCATTGGATGTTTTTAAGGTGTATGTCTTTTATTATTTTTTTCACCCTGTTTCTTCGTGGTCATGGCGTGTTATAGAACTCTGAATCTCATCTGTGAATTCTGAACCTCATCTATGGTAATACGCAGATAAACAGGAGTTCACTTCGGAGAAGGGACGTACATTTCAAAACATAACAATGTAAAATATATGAAACCAAAACTCCTGGTATTTAGAAGGACGCCAAGACCGAAGGTCCCTCTGCATAAGTGCCTAAAAATGGTTTTCGTCATGCATCTAACTCTGAACTTATATGTAGGCCAATTGGGGATCCTGGAGAAGCGACCAACTCCCTTTCCTTGGAAGCGAGGACTCCTCCCCTTGGCAACCTCCCTCCCTTGGAAGGCAGGTTGGCAAATGCAAGTTTTGACTTGCATTTGCACGAATTTAGTATAGTGGGAGCAATGCATCGACGCGCTGTTTCCTACAAAATATACACTTTTTGCAATTTTCTGTCATTATTTTGTAGAATTCACCTGTTTTTGGTATCATTTGACGAAATTACCCCCCCCCCCCCCGAAACAAATTTCGGGCCTGTCTGTATCATTTTTTCCTATGGAAATACCAAATAAAAGGTATTTTCAAAATTTGGGAGTGAGGACAAAAAAATAGGATGAGGTAATCCCCCCCCCAACTGACGCACTTGGGAGTCAGTGTTCACCTGTTATTGATATTCCCAATCGTCACTTTGAATTGGATACCTCTAACTCTCCATTCCCTGTTTCCCAGTCGGTTTTTTTTTACTGTAACACAGGAAGCATCCTTCCGGGAAAAACATTTAGTGGTTTCAATAATGCTGTCTAAGTAGCCTAATTTGAAAATAATTTCTTGGTAATAAGAAGATAATTTCAAGCAGTAAAGCAGGAAACATACAAGCAATCTAATTTGGTTGGCTTTAAAAATCTTACCTTTGAGAATACGAAATCTTTAAAAAAAGACGAATTCACCGGCAGGACTATCCGGTTTTCTTATTAGTAATCTTAGCCCCTCTCCCCTTGCGTGACCCCAGGGACTTTTCTAAATGTCTGCGAATCACTTTTAATAGATTTTCATAAAACTAATTTCTGAGACCACACTGGCTAATCATGACAAAACAAAAAACCGCGAAGAAGAGAAAACGAGGACAATAAACAGCAAGTGAAAAAATTAAAAAAAGTCTACAAATATTTCAATCAAGACCTCCGCTTGACCCTCCTTCTCTTATTATGCACTGAGAACGGTCAAGGGAGGTTTTGACCGAATTATTTCCAGTTTTTTCATTTTCACACCGGCTGTTATTGTCCTCGTTTTCTCTTCTTCGCGATTTTTGTTTTTTCGCAAAATTATAAAGCACATTGAGCAACAATTTACTGAATATTACTCATGCATAAAGACAGGGCGTACCAGAGGAGGGGATGCCAATTTTAACCCCTTTCCTCCAAAATATCTCATTGATTCGTAAGTTGCTCATAAACATGCAGGTAAAAAGAGTACTACTCAAAAACTAAAAAATGTTTTTTTTCGACTCGTAATTTGGTCTTAAAAATACAGGTAAGACCCTTAATCCCCCCCCCCCTTGAACAAAAACTCCTGGACATGGTCCCGCACATAGGCACTGTTACTTATGCATTATATCTTACCCACCGTATAGAACGTACAAGGAAATACTACAGGAAACAAGTCAAATGGGTATTTGCAATGGATAAATGGATCGCAAAGCGTGATTTCTTATTACGTTTACAATATTCAAACTGTTGTTTTTTTTTTTGGGGTCTAGGGGCGGAAAAGGTACCTAGGTTAGGTTACGTATTTAATATATGTTATGCTTTACCCCCCCCCCCCCCTCCTAATGTGCAAATATATAGCCCAAATTTTGTTTTTTAAACTATTATATTTTCATCCTATTTTATTTCATTAGCATTAACCAAACTTGACTTCTTTCGTAGGAAGATATAATGCATAAGTACCAAGAGCGGATCCAGGATTTTTGTTCGGGGGGGGGGGGGGGGGGTACTAATTTTCGACTCGGTTTTCGACTAATTTTACTAATTTTTACTAAGGTTTTACTAATTTTGACTCGGTCAAAAATTTCGGGGCGGGGGGTCAAACCGGTAACCCCCCCCCCCTGGATACGGCCTTGATAAGTACCAAAACAAGTTAACCTTAGGAGCAAGACAAAAGGTGGATCTACAGCAATCAATAGCTTCAAATCAAATATCGACAAGGACTGGGCGACAAAACCATGGCGCACTCAATGGGACGCAGCAGATGTCTCACGCCCTTATCCCCCTTAATCCACCATAGTAAAAAAAATAAGCCACCTTAGGAGCAACTATATCGCTATGCTATTTCCAAGAAAAATTTTGATTGAGATAAAACACTAAAAATCCTAAAAGATTACTTGTTGCATACAAGAAAGTAAAATTCCACTACTGAGAACAACTGGTGATCCTGTCATAGCATAAAAAATTGTAGAAACATAAAATTCATCCAGGCACTGCTTCAGTTGGACTGGAGGGTGGCAACAGCACATAGTAGTTCTGAATTCCTTCACAGCCTAAAATATTTTGAATTCTTTTTAGTAGTCGATGCTAAATATCAACTATTAGAATTGCTTTCCACTTGGAGTAAAATATTGGGTATTTTTACGCTTAGAATAAAGTTAGGTAGGCCTAATTATAAAAAAAAAATTAGGTAATTATAAAAAATTAGGCATGTCATTGTTTTTTCTTCTCTGACTTGGATTCAAAATCCTGAGACGTTACAAATAACTGAAAAGAAAGAAAAACAAAGGCTTTTTTGCAGACAAGTCCTGTCACAGCCTTTCAGCTCTTGGTATGCCAGTGAGATAATGTAAAAATGAGGGGCGGATCCAGGAATTTTTGTAGGGGGGGGGGGGCAAAATAGGTTGATCCGATAAACTTGCGTTACGAGCAAGTTTAAAAAACACAAACTTGCGTTAATTAAGTAAATTACACTACTTTAGACTACGTTAGGGGGGGGGGGGGGGCTCCCCCTGGATCCGCCACTGGTAAAAATTCGCAGATTATTACAATTCAATAAAATACTGCTCTCTTCAACCCAATGAAAAGTGATAATTTTTTAGTGTATTTAATTTCTCTGAAGAGAAAAAAAAAAATCTTAATTAGTGCTCTTATTTATCATTTGCTTTAATCAATTTTACCAACAACTAAGGACTTTTTTTTACAGGCAGATCAATTTTCAGAAGCCCCTCATTCTGAAGAGCTATAAAGCAACCATATATAAACAAATAAAATTAATGTACGCCACCGTCACAGGTTTTTGCTTTGCAACTTTTATGAATGAACAAGAAATGTAAATAACATTTCTGCACGCCCGATAAAGCAGATTGCAGCGTTTCGGTGAATAACACAAAGGAAAGAAAGTTTACAACTTGATTTATTTTCCTGGAGAATGAACGGTTCCTTGTGCCGAGTCCACGGAAATCATTTAAACCAAAATTCAATCTCTGGTACTTGTATGATATATCCCAAACCGCTCAAGTTGTTCATTCATTGACGCATTGCAGAACCGGTTTTTTTTTTCGTTAGCTTCTTTCAGCTTAGCGTGAGACAAGAGAAAGAGAAGTGACAGAACAGATAAAAAATACATAATTTGGGCTATATATTTGCACATTACGGGGTGATAAAATACTTGGACAGTGTGAAGTTAGAAAACAATTCTTACTGCATAATATGCAGAATAATTGTACCTGACACTTTAGGCATGCAGACCCGCCATAATTTACCCCCACCCCCCTAATGTGCAAATATATAGCCGAAATTTGTTTCTAAAGTATTACATTTTTATCATACTTAGGTATATTTCATTAGGATCGAGCGTCGGAGAAACATATTAGAAGAATATTAGGTTGGGGGTATATCATACAAGTACTCAATTATTAGCCCTTGCCCCCTCCCCTATTTCATCTGCATTAATACGCTATGTTAAGGACACAATTTTGCATCTTTCGACCAATAATAAGAAGACTATTTATTTATTTTAAGAAATATTGGTTCTCAAATGTATTGCACGTAATATTTGTTTGGTCATATAAGTCAGTTATTTAAGTTTATGTAGGCGGTGATGGTCTTGGTGAAAACTGAGACGAATTGCAATTAATCCGTGGGGCAGCGGTTAACCGGACCATGGCTAATTACAAACTGAAGACTTCTAAAAGTTTATTACTCCGAGAACGAAGATAGCTTTTTTTTTAGATTGAATAATAAAAATTAATTCATGGCTTATAAGTAGAAACCTGAGGTGCCAAATCCACCTTTTTAGTATTTCTAGACCTCCAAACAAGTGATGAGGTTTTCATGAGACTACGCTTCACTTGTTTTAAACAATACACAAATGATGATAATGATGCTGAAGAATATGAAAACTAACATTTAAATTATGGCATTTTGATATAAACATAAATACTGTATTATTTTTAAAAGAAAAATTACGTTATTTTTGTTTTTAAAATAAATAACACATGTTGTAATTTGTATAAAAAAAAAACTGCCTAAATGGCTGTACTCGATTTAAGAAACCACATTTTTATCGAAGCATTTGCTGATCACGCTACTTACATTAACTTCAAGGTTGCGTTATGGCAAAGATTATTCTTTCTCAATATAAGAATCCTTTAAGTACGGGAGAATTGCATTGCGAGAGCAGATAGGCATTACCCGTTACTTATATGAGACGCTGTATAAAGAAAGGGTTTCTCACTCCGAAAACTATATTTAAACTTCAGTTTTTTGGGGTTTAGGGGGGAATAAAAGCAGTGTTTCCACTTTAAATTTATTCAAATCCCTAAAGGGCTGGTGGAAAATCCCTATTTTCAATACCAAAATCCCTAAAAGTTTCCCTGTTTTCTGACTTCTTTCGAATCACAAGTAAAGCCTTATTATGCTAACGTTTAATAGCATTTGTTCAAGACGACTTATTTTGCAACTCAAGATCTTTTACTGGAGCTGGGAAGGCGTCAGAAAATCGACAGTCACAATCGCTACCCGTCAGAACGTCGACAGTCACAATCGCTACCCGTCAGAACGTTGACAGTCATAACATCCACACGTCATAACATCTAAAATTTTCCACAACATCTAAAATTTAAAACTTTAGTTTTTTGGGGGTTAGGGGGGAAAGGTACCTTGGTAACCGTCAGAACGTCCACAGTCATAACATCTAATTTTTTTTTAGATGTTATGACGTGTCGATGTTATAACTGTCCACGTTCTGACGGGTAGCGATTGTGACTGTCGATGAACCATGAGTGTCGATTGTTTTTTGACGGATTTTCCTTGTTGACGAAATGGCATTTAGTGCTTGTGACGGTTAGATGAAATGGTAGCACCCCCTTTTACTTGTACAAAATAACTTCTTTTGTCGTTTAAAACAATGCTTTGTATTTATCGACTAGTTAAGTTAGGTTTTCATTTATATATTCCGGTGCCATTCTAGACCATATGAATATATTTTATTTATTTGTTTTTCTTTGCCATTATTTTTTTCTTCTCGTTTACTATTTTTGCAACACCTTCGTTTTTATTTGAATTGGTACGAAGGATTGGCATGAATGATATCTTACCGGTCACTTTTTCGAGCATTATTTTTTTTTTGACCTTGTTTTATATTGAGTTGTGCTTATATTAGTATTAGTCAAATTTAGAAGATCGTATTTTTCATGGGGCGGGGAGGTAAACGCATAGAGTCGTCTTCTAGAAGGCTCTTTTCGGGGTTGCCACCCGGTGAAACAAAATCACTGGATTCTTGAAAAAAAAAAATCACTAAATCAGCACATAAATCTCTAGATTATTGAAGAAAATCCCTAAATCAACCAAAATATCACTAGAATTATAATCATATTTATTAGTGTAATTAATAGTTATTTTGCTTCTTTACCATGTTCAATACAGGCACACGAATGGGAAGGGTGTAAAATTACCACCCTAGATGTGGAAAAATACCCTTAGATTGGTGTTTTGTTTTTCTCTCAGTGAAAATTACCCTTGAAATTTCGAAAACGAATAGAAATTATAATAAAATAACCGAGTCAAACTCAAAACGAGCAGAGATTAACATGACTAGGGCCCACAACCCCTATGCATTCTCAAGTCCAGAACATAATTTGCACTCTACTGAAAAAATACGAAGGAATGTGAATGGTCAGTCTAATATACATATGCTCATGTTTATTCTTTAAAATCTTAATAATTTTCATTTATTAAATTTGTTGAAGTGAAAAATTTAATTTTTTTCAGTAAAGTGCAAATTATGTTCTGGCTTGAGTAGGCAAAGCGGTTGTGAGCCCTAATCATGTTATTTTCTGCTCGTTTTGAGTTTGACTCGGTTATTTATTGTAATTTCTGTTCGTTTTGGGTTTCTGTTTAAGGTTTCATTTATTTATTGATGCTGATTTGTGGTAGTTTTACGCTTGGTAGATTATTTTGTCCTATTTTTGCTCATTTTTGTTTCAATGGAGTTCTTTACTTTTCAATGAAAAAACTTATTTTGTGAAAACAGTTTTTTTTTCAAGTTAATTCTCAGTAATAAACGGAAATATATAGGGGAAAAAAATGTTCTTTGATCTTTTTTCTATTAAAGAAACAATAAGACCGATGCTTATCAAAATTAAATAAAAAACAAGTTTTTTTTTTAACTGAAAATAAGGACCGACGTTAAAACTTAAAACGAAAAGAAATTATTCCGTATATGAAAGGGGCTGTCCCCTCCTCAACGCCTCGCTCTTTACGCTAAATATTTTTATTGTTTTAAAAAATAGAGTTGTGGGAAAGTTAAACTTTAGCGTAAAGAGCGAGGCGTTGAGGAGTTTTAAGTTTTAACGTCGGTCCTTACTTTCAGTTAATAAAACTTGTTTTTTTTATTTAGTTTTTGAATGTTTTTGAATAAATGCAGGTTTTGATTTTGGCTCACCATACATGAATAATCAATACCAAATTTGCATATTAATTTTACTTTTATTTGGTTTAAACGGCTTTCTCGAACGTTGTTTAATTTTATTTATGAACCTTTTTAATAGCAATAAATATACGTAACTTACAAATTAACTTACGCAATGAATTTCTATATTCATATATTTTTAATACGTATATTAGGGGGTTCGCCCCCTAGTCAATATCTCGCTCTTTACGCTTAAGTTCGAATTTTGTTCCAATTCTTTAAAAATGACCCCTTAATCACAAAGGTCGTTAATTAGAATAAATAGCTCTTATGAAAGTACTAAAAAATCGTTGGCTTAAAGAGCAAGGTATTGACTAGGGGGCGAACCCAATCATATACGTAATATTTTCTGTTCGTTTTAAGTTTTGATGTTGCTCCTTACTTTCAGTTGAAAAACTTGTTTTTTTATATAATTTCTGATCTTTTTTTTAAATAATGCTAGGATATTCGGCATCCCCTTCATAGTAATGTCCCTTCCCACATGAAAACTTCCTCCATGTAAAGATCCTCCCACATAACCCCAGACCCATCCCCCCCACTACCAGAAAAAATCCCCCTGAAAACGTCTGTATACTTCCCAATATCCAATACTACTGTATGTTAACATTGGGTAAAGTTCATAGCTTTCAGCCCTCCCCCCGGGGACTTTGGGGATTAAGTCACCCTAAAAGACATAGTTATCCTATTTTCGACCATGCTGAACAAAATGGCTATCTCAAAATTTTGATCGGGTGACTTTGGGAAAAAAAAGTGACCATGGGAGGGGGCCTAGGTGCCCTCCATTTTTTGGTCACTTAAAAAAGGGCACTAGAACTTTCAATTCCCGTTCCAATGAGCCCTCCCACGATATTCTCAACGCCTCGTTCTTTACGCTAAAGTTTTTATCGTTTAGAAAAATAGAGTTGTGAGAAAGTCAAACTTTAGCGTAAAGAGTGAGGCGTTGAGGAGGGGGCAGCCCCTTTCATATACGGAATAATTTCTGTTCGTTTTAAGTTTTAACGTCGTTCCTTACTTTTAGTTTATTAAAACTTGTTTTTTTTATTTAATTTTTGAGTGTTTTTGAATTAATGCAGGTTTTGAGTTTGGCTCACTGTACACGAATAATTAAAAACAAAATTTGGATATTAATTTTACTTTTATTTGGTTAAATGGCTTTCTCGAAACTTGTTTAATTTTATTCACGAACGTTTTATTAGTAATATATATACGTACTTACAAATTAACTTAAGTAACGAACTTCTATATTCATATATTTTAAATACATATATTAGGGGGTTCGCCCCCTGGTCAATACCTTGCTCTTTAAGCTAAAGTTCGAATTTTGTTCCAATTCTTTAAAAATGACCCCTTAATCACAAAGGCCGTTAATTAGAATTGATAGCTCTTATGAAAGTACTAAAAAATCTTTGGCTTAAAGAGTGAGGTATTGACTAGGGGGTGAACCCAATCATATACGTAATATTTTCTGTTCGTTTTAAGTTTTGATGTTGCTCCTTACTTTCAGTTGAAAAACTTGTTTTTTTAATTTAATTTTTTTAAATAATGCTGGGAAATACGGCACCCCCTTCATAGCAATGTCCCTTCCCCCATAAAAAACCTCCTTCGTGGAAAGATCCTCCCACATAGACCCCGACCCCCCCCCCCACTACCAGAAAAAAATCACCCCTGAAAACGTCTGTATACTTCCCAATAACCAATGCTATATGTTAACATTGGGTAAAGTTCATATTTTTCAGCCCTCCCCCCGGGGACTTCGGGGGATTAAGTCATCCTAAAAGAAATAGTTATCATATTTTCGACCATGCTGAACAAAATGGCTATCTCAAAATTTTGATCGGGTGACTTTGGAAAAAAATGAGCGTGGGAGGGGGCCTAGTTGCCCTCCATTTTTTTGGTCACTTAAACAGGGCACTAGAACTTTGAATTCCCGTTCCAATGAGCCCTCCCAAGATATCCTAGGACCACGGGGTCGATACGATACGATCATCCCTGAAAAAAAAAAAAAAAAAAAAAAAAAAAAAAAAAAAAAAAAAAAAAAAAAAAAAAAAAAACACACATCCGTGATCTTTCTTCTGGCAAAAAAAAATGCAAGATTCCAGATTTTTGTAGATAAGGGCTTGAAACCTCTACAGTAGGGTTCTCTGATACGCTGAATGTGATGGTGTGATTTTCATTAAGGTTCTATAACTTTAGGGGGTCTTTCCCCCTTTTTCGAAAATCAGTCAATTTTCTCAGGCGCGTAACTTTTGATAGGTAGGACTAAACTTGATGGAGCTTATATATTTGAAATCAGCATTAAAATCTGATTCTTTTGATGTATCTGTTGCTATCAAAATCCCGTCTTTTAGAGTTTCGATTACTATTCAGCCGGGTCGCTCCTTACTTACAGTTCGTTACCACTAACTGTTTGATTTGTGAAGGGCGGTACAAATTTTTTTCCATGAAAATATAAAAAAGGTCATTTTCAAAATTGTTGCTGACGTCCCAGTAATTACACTGTACTTTAGAGTTGTTTTTTTTCATTTTGTAGATGGAAACCTGGAAAAAATACACACAAAATTTTTTCTTCTGTGAATCAGGGTGTACATTTTCGGACGGGGCGGGGTACACTGAATGTCATTTTATGTCTGAAATTCTTCTCACAAAGCGAAGTTTGGTCTCCTAGTACTGTTTATTAAAACTGATAACCATAGAAAAAAGAGTTTAGGTTGATACCGCTTATATGTGCGTATAATTTTGGAACCTTTCAACTATACTGAACAAACGCCTATCTCAAAATTCTGATCGAACAATTTTTGAGAAAAAAGAGACGTATGAGGGCGGCTAGTTTTCCTCAAATTCTTTCGGTCACATAAAAAAGGGCACTAGAAATTTTAATTTCCATTGAAATGAACCCTCTTCCGATGTTTTAGGACTATTGGTTCGATACGATCATCCCTGGGGAAAAATAAACACACATGCGTGATCTTTCTTCTGGCAAAAAATACAAAATTCAACATTTTTTGCAGATAAGAGCTTGAAAACTCAATAGAATAGGAAGTTATTCATGCTTATCAGGCATTTCAATTACAAACAAGAGAATTCGGAGAATTATTGGAGTATTGATAAGATATTGGAAGTAAAAATTAAACCATCAAACAATTCCCAGAGGAAATACCCCATCCCCTTACTCCCTACCGACTTCAGTCATCAAGCTATAACCTATATTAAGTCTGATAGTCATCAGACTTAACTATCTATTTATATTACAAATATCATTATGAAAAGAACCAAGTCCTATTTTCTTTTTCAATAATTTCTTTTTTTCATTCAGAAAATTATATTTTAATGTATACCTACCTTCTTTGTTTTAATGTCTCAGTTTCTGATCTGTTTACAGATGTAGAGGGTGTATTCATATCCAATCCACTTTCAAAGATTTAACAGAAGAAATCTAATTTGGAACTGATAGATTATAGAGAGTAAAAAACCTTAAATATGAAGAAAAAAATTGACCTGAGCGAATTTTGTGAAATAGGAACTATAGATCATATTTGCAATTAACTAGGTTGGCCTATCCTCTTGATGATAATGCTCGGAGGTCTATATCTGATATAGTGCGAAATCGGAAGTTTCAAAGGCGGTATATTTGCATAAATGCTAATTTGGCAGATATTGGGAGGTGTAATGGTCTACTATTTTCCTTTTTTTTAAGTTAGCTTCCTGCATGGTTTATTTGAATGGATTATAAATCTATGCGCTATATCGTGAAAAATTACTAGATTTAGGAAAAAACCTAGCAATTCCTTAAAAAATCCCTAAGTCTTGTAAAAATCCCTAAGAATCCTCAAATCTGTAAATAAAAAAGTTTGCCCCTAACAGACCTAAGAAATCCCTAATATAGGGGAGAAACCCCTAGAATGGAAACACTGAATAAAAGGTACCTAGGTTGGGTTACTTATATGCTGTAATTTACCCCCACTTCCCCTAATGTGCAAATATATAGCCCAATTTTGTTCGTAAACTATTATATTTTCATCATATTTTATTTTATTTCATTAGCATTAACGAAACTTCACTTCTCGCGTATATGTATATGTAAATATGTATGTATATGTAAGGCAAATTAGGACTCTTCCTTTCGATTTGTTGCTTTCCGGGTTAATCCTTTTATTTTGTTTCTCGAATTTCAATCTATGTTTGATTCTATTTGCACTAGGGACGGCTGAGCGAATATCTCGACCAAAACATTTCCCCACACTTTTGGCTGTGAATTTTCCTAAATCTTTTTATCGTTGTCCTACACGGTCTCTTGTTGTCTTCGTAAAGAATTTAAAGATACATCACCTGGTATGGTCGTTTCATTTCAAGTGGTCTATCATATGACCTGATCATCACTTATTTTTCTCCACCTAACTCACCCCTCCAAACACCCTTAAGAAACGCTTACGAAATAATTTCCGGGCCAGTCAAGATCAAGCATGAGCACTGTTGTGTTTTCTGAAGAAACAGAAAAAAAAGTAAACAGGGCTTGAATGAGACAGAACAGAAACGGAACAGGTCAACAAAAAAACAGAAGACCTGTTTCTGTTTTTTGGCAAAAACAGAAAAAACAGCTGTTTTTCGAACAACTAAAGCTTAAAGAAAAAAATTGCAGCATTTTTCTGCCAAAAAGAACAGTTTTTCAATGAAGGGCTGAAAAACTGTCTATGTACGCAACATCGCCATCCTCTTTTATGGTTATTTTCTTCTATCTTCCCGTTCCTTTTTTACAAAAATGCGCTTTTATGTTTATACGGAATCTCCTCGAATTTCCTGGAAATGCATACTAGTTATTTGAGACGCTTTGAAAATAAAAATAATTTTCGTCGTCAAATTGCGCAGTCAGCTCAAAGTCATTAGTGTTTAAGCAGAGCCCATAGTTTCTTTGGCAGGGGACAGTCTCCCCCTCCGGACCATGCTTTCCCCTTCCCCCATCCTGATGTTTGGAAGCCATCTGAAACAATGTATGAAAGCAGAAAAATGCACGGGAAAATGACACTTCTTACCGCAAAGTAAAAAATTTTCGTTGCCTCGCGGCTTAAAACAATCTTTTAAGATTAATTATTTCCTAGCCAATATCCGTGAGAGACAAATCAAAGGGAAAATTCATGGTTTAAGTGTACTTCGCATAGTTTTACGGCCCTTTGCGCTAGAAAATAATTTTTCTAGGCCCTCCACGAATTCATTCTTAAGTAAATATATAAAATGAAATTTCTCAAATTCTGAATTTTAAAGAAACTTAGACCCTTTGCTACACAATACTTTCTTTAAGCATTCTCTTCTCGTAAATACGTTTTCAAAGGGATGCAAATATAAGAACAATTGCAATTTTGGATAACTTATTTTGAAAATTTCTTTCGCTTTGCGGCAGAAAATACTTTCTCCAACCCATACACTTGATTTATTATAGAAAGTGTTACTACTTCAAACTTTTGTTTTAAGAATACGACTGGGCATGCTTTTGATTTTTCAGGCACATTTTCATCGTCCATTCCCAAAGGAAAAGGGGTAGCGACAACCTTGACAATCAATGTCTGAGCAAGTGTAACGTGTCTTCGGATAGCCTGTGCTGCGACCTCGTTTTTTGACAGACTCCCAGCTCCCCACTCTTCTTCTCCATTACTTTCACCGCCCTCTTCCTTAGACACTGCATCAGTCTATTCAGATTCTTCAGCAAATGTATCTTCAATTCCGGAGTTTTCAGAACAACGAACAGAAAGACCGTCTGAATCATTTTCACCAGTTGGATCGACATCTTCAACTTCATCAAATGATTCCAAGCAATCCTCTTCAGGGATGTCATTGGCTAAGCTTCGAGTCGACAAAAATCCAAGAACGCGTGCAACAGATGAATGAAGACAGTGTTAAAAACATGATGTTCAGGAAAGGGACTTCGGTGACATCACATGTCGTACAGACTTCGATGACATTGTTCCCAGAATCAGTCACAACACGGAACATCTTATCTGTCATTGAAAACTTCCTGATTGCAACTTGGATTGCTGAGAGGATGTTAGTAGTTGTATGAGAGTGCTTATGCCTCTTGAAGTGTGAAAAGTAGCGGTGCAACCTCTGCTCTTTTTTATCTTCCTGAGGTAATAGGCAGTGATACCTATAAAGCCAGATCCTTTTGCAGACCAGCAGTGAAAAGCCAATCTAGTCTTAGTGGCAGATCTTAAAGCAGCCTTCTGAACTTCTTTTTTTCTGACAGCAAAACTTATGCGACGATGGACGGTTCCCCCAAGTGTTGCTTTCAAGCCCCCTGTTGTTTTTTTTTTTTAAATAAGCTGTTTCATATCTGTCTTATCAAACACAGAAAACAGGCAATTTGTCCTTAAACAGGTTTTTGGAGCAGATCATCCGCAGAGCAGCTTGTTTTGATCGATTGGATATAAATAACCGTCGCATCTCTGCTCTTCTTATTCCATATTTCCCTAATCCATTGCTCCGTGTGTCACTTGCTTTACTATCTGGGGCCTTCTCAAGGGAAGCAGCCTGACTTGATATATTTTTTTTTTTTTAGCTGGTTTGGGTTTGCTATTTGCTGCACCAGCCACATATACTTTACCTTTGTGCACATCAATTGTGAGCTTCCTTTCAAGATAGTATATAAATGTCATGGCAGACACTTCCTTAGCCCTTAGAGACGCTCCTCAGAATTTGCACCTAATACTTTCTTTGCTTCCTTTTTTCCGTAGGGTACCCAGAGAGATGTCTTGAAACATCCAAGTCGTCATCAGAAAATGATATCATGCTTGTCTTAAAACAAAAGTTGATTTTAGGATTTTTTACAAAATTAGAAGCATCTTCTAGTAGCCTACCATTCTGAAAATTGCACCTCCAGCCAAATATCTGACCTCTTTCACCTCAGTGACGTAATTAGGGGGAAAGGGGCCAATTTCCCCCTGAGTGGTTTCGTTTGCGCAATAAAGCCAAGAAAACCTGTCGGCAAATAAAAGCAAAATGACAGCTCCTAACTACGGTTTCCTAAAAACTTAGGCCATTTGCAGCACAGTATGAATTTTTACGGGAAATTACTTGTCTATAATAGGTATTTAAGAGACAGACACAAGAAATAATATACTGTTTAGTGACATTTTTTAAATTTATTTTGCTGTACGGCAAAAATTTCCGTGTTCGCCGGAAGATGTGGTATCCTACAGAATGGAAAAAGCGTATCAGCATTTTATAAGACTCCGACCAGTTAGGCTAGAATCAGTTAGTTAGGCCACTGTTTCAACTCTAGGCTTTTCTTGTAAGGGTTTCCATTGATTCTACTTAGAGATGTTTTATTAACATGAGAAAAAGTATATTTGGCATCTTGAAAAAGTATATCTTGTTATGTTGGTGCAATAAAACGTGCCAGCAAATACATATATTTCTACTGGACAAGATTTCAATACATTTACACTCCTCTCTGACTAAACATTTAAGAAAAATTGCAATTAATAATCGGTATTTATCATGTTTAGGCTAGTATGGTAATCATAGCAAATCACTGTTATCTAGCAGCATAAATCCCATAAAAACCGTTGAACTAGTTTTCCAGTTTAAAGGTGCAGATTACTTCCCATAGAATGTTGGACACAAAGGCCCTACCAATAGAACCAGGATATACAGTAATAAAGTGATTTGTTTGAGTCCTGCTTCACCTATACAGTATCTGTGCAATTTTGCTGCTTAATTGACTGAATAATATACACTAAAAAATTAAGTTGTTTTAGTGGAACAAAACTGCAATTTTACCGTTCTCCTATTTACACACCTACCTACTCTCATCTGACTCCTAAGCCCTAATTTTGCCTAGCTGAAATAATCTAGCAGCACATTTGATATGATAAACACACTGAGTGCTATCATTTTGCTTACTTCTACTTTATATTGACGTTCCAATTCCAAAACCATATGGGGCGTAACTATGCTTCTTTAAAATTTCAAATTATGATTTAAAAAACTTTTTTTTTAGTTCGAAATTTCTTAATATCTCATTCTCGAATCAATAAAATAAAATCGAGAACAGAAAAAAAAACAGGCAGAAAAAAAAAAACAGAAACAGGACAAAATAGTTATTATAAAGACAGAAACAGAAAAATAAAAAACAGGTCATCTGTTTCTGTTCTGTTTTTTTTTTGTAAGAACAGAACATAAATAGGTACTTTAAAAACAGAACAGAAACAGCGCCCATGCTTAGTCCAGATTTGGGACTGGTCTTGGGAAAAATCTTTAAGAAAAATTTCCAGCGGTAGATTTAATTACTGCAGTGCCCCTTCACTCCCTACATCACCACTAAAAAATTGCAGCCTTTGGCTTCAGCTTATCAGGACAAAATATTTTCTGAAAATTCTGTTCAAAAACCTGATGTCTCCTATTACAATCACGGGACCGCTCAAATTAGCTGGCTTACGATAGAGAAAAGGGAAATCGCCCCAGAAACAGGATAATATTATAAATCTTTTGAGAGACATATAGAGTCTTGATTGAATTCTCCAAGAAAAACGTATTCCGCCATAACAAGGTAGAGTCAAATAGAAAATATCTGGATGATTAAAAAACCCAGGAGCGAGGTTACCCTGAAGTTTAAATAACAACATAATTGTTAACCTTATACACACGGCAATGGCGAATGCAATTGAGGGGGCACCTCCCTTCCCCCTTGGACTAATTTACTTGCATTTAAATGAATCTAATTAAGAGCGGGCGGGGTACTTCGAGCATATTCTATATCCATGTTTTAGACCATTTGATGAAATATGCCCCCTAAATAAATTCCAGCCCGTGTGCTCGTGTGACAAAAACTTCTTAGTTATGAAAGTACGAATGATCAGAGCAACCTTTTCCTTCACTGAAAATCAATGGAAAAAAACAGATGTGTGGTAAATTTAGATACAAAACCCTCTTCAGTTTTTGAATATTCTACCAAGCTCGTGTAAACAATGGACGATGCGTGTCAATTAGCCGGAATCCACGCCATATATTGTATAGGGAAGTTGCTTAAGAAACTATTCAAACGAGTCTTTCAATAGAGAACTGATTACAAACCGCGGTTTGTCATTGCGTTTACAATATTGTAAACTTTGTTTTTTGGGGGGTTTAGGGGGAGAGGAAGGTACCTAGATTAGGCTACGTATTTAATATATGCTATGCTTTACCCCCCCCCCCCACCCCCTACTGTGCAAATATATAGCCCACATTTGTTTCTGAACTATATTTTCATCATGTTTTGTTTTATTTCATTAGCATTAACCAAACTTGAGTTCTCGCGTGGGTTTCCGGCTAATTGACAAGTTCCCAATGGACATATTGCAAATCTTAGGCATTTTCCCTAGGGGCTGAGGGGGTTCATGTCACCCTCAGAGGCATATATATTGGACCTACAAAGATGAAGATTCGGAGAGAGAATTCGCATTGACAGTTAGTAAACCTAGCTCATGACTAGGTGATGTCCTTAAATGAAAATCCCGTGTTTTATCGTAGGTGATCTTAATTGTGATTTAAATTGCAGTTTGTCTGCATACAAGTCCTAGAACTATAGTTAAACCAACAATAATACAAGTCATATAGATCCATTTTTTATTATCGAAAAATGAGTGTGTACTCCACAATTTGCAGTTTGTACGATTAATCAGAAAAAAAAGGTTTGATTTATTATCTCTGTCTATTCAAAACTAAATCAATCACGTCTTCTCAATTACGGAAAAATACTGAAAAGGACAAAAACGAAAAGAAAACTCCTAACAAACAAAAGAATAAAACTGGGCAATTTTCATATAAAAACATAAACAGTCATAATGGACCCTTTCTGCGCAAAATTTTTTTGAGGAATATGTAAAAAAAACATAATCATGGATTTCAGTTTTCAGAATTCAGCGCCCCGCTATTTACCTCATAAGGGTCCATTTTGCAAAAATCGTATATATGGGATTATAAGAAACAATTTAAAGGAATTAAAGATAAGCACTAGCGATAATTAGCCAATCCAAACTAAAACAGCTGCTTTATTTATCTTCTAAATCAGCAGCATTTCTTACTATATTTGAGCAAAATCTGGCACATGAACAACAGCAACATTTACTGTCAAAAAACAACAGAAGAAAACTTGGGAATTTTGTTGTATAACATCATCAGAAATACAAAATGCAGCAACGGTCTTGCACAACCTAACAGCATTAATAATAGCCCCTACTAAAATTAATATTAGCATAATTGGCCAACTGCTAATGAAGCCACTTCATCGCAATGTCGATAAACTACGGAACAAAACATTTAAGTCAATTTCAACTCCCAAAAGCCTTAAAATTGTAAAATTTTAGCAATTATATAAAAAGATACAATCATTCGACAACCTCAAAGCTGCTTGGACCGCGTTTTTCTCCGTCCCTGGAACGCAAATACTCAAAACACACATATGCCCTTTGATGATTTTTTATTGATGATAAAGATTGTAAAAACAATCAAACTAAGTTTATTAGCCCTTACCATTTTTCAGGAGATATAAAAAAGCAGTTTTTTCTAAAACTATTATTTATTACAATTATACTTATTTTTCAGTATAACAAAAATGGCTACCCTAACTATATTGACAGTTAAAAAGATACTGAGAATATTAGTATAATAATTATTCATCACATTAAATTTGAAATTTTATATTAAATAATTACTGCAAGAGGCCTAACTCAGATTTTACATTGAAAACATAAAAACCGACCAGTCTTCAAAATAATGTATTTTCTTTTTACTAATTACCATAGCGTAACCTTATACTACAAGTATTTTGTGATTTCTGATGATGATAAAGTAAAGGGAGGACTAATACCTGCTTCACATTCCATAACGTAATTAATGTGAAGCTAATTAATACAAAGAATGTCAGAAGGTCTATGATTGGCCATTCAAAAATAATACACTAATCAGAATCAAGGTTTCAATGTTACGGACCTTAAGTAGACCATAATGATAGGTAGCCAATATGAAACTACTATCGTCTGCTAAAAAACGCCGAAAAAGCAGGGCTGTGGAGTCGGCTATAAGTTATAACTCACTCCCAACTCCAGACATTTTCAATATACCGACTGCAACTTCGACTCCATCCAGCAAAAATTTACTAGAACTCCAACTCCATAGCCCTGATTACTTTCTGAAAAAAAAAAAAAACAACAACAACATATCTGCATATTTTTGCATTTAACGTAATAGAATCTCTCTCGAACTCAAGGCTTACTTATTCGGATTAACTCTAGTTTACCCCTCTTGTCAGGGAGATTAATCAGCTGTTCAGTTGCCAAATTGATTCCATAAAACTAAGAACAGAAAAATTTAGTGAAGATAGTATTATGATATATAAATTACATGATCAAAAATATCATAGAATTTCTTGTTGTGCATACATAGGAATTCTAGTTCCCGAGATGGGGCCAATTCGGAACAGGTAAATTATATTAATAAGCAATGCTACTTCTGAAACAGCCATTACATTCTTGGAATCAGGGGGGGAGGGGGTCAACAGTCTTACCATTGTTTGTTTGTTTCGATATTTGCTTATTTGTCGATAAGGCTAATGAGTTCCATCATGAGTCCCTAATCAGGGATGCCACTTCATGGAAGTTTAGGGGTAGGGACAAGGATTTTGTTTTTTGAGTCAAGGACGGGGGCAATTTTGTTCTTTTCCGAGTTCTTCCTATGAAAATACCAAAAAGAATATCTTCCAGAATCCAGGACAGAGTTGGGCTATCCCCCCACTTAGCATCCCTGGCTCTATTGAAGTATTTTGTACCCAATATCTGAGATTTATTTACCGATTTTGGGGAGAAATCCACATTTTAAAGGATTTTCCTTATGAGCCTACAAAGCAGGGATCCAGGGGGCGAGGGGGGGGGGGGGGGGCAGCGTAGTCCAAAGTAGTGTAATTTACTTTATTAACTCAAGCTTGCGTAATTAAACTTGCTCCTAACGCAAGTTTATCGGATCAACCTATTTTGCGCCCCCCCCCCTAAAAAATCCTGGATACGGCCCTGCTACAAAGTTGAGTTCATTGGTATTAAAATCTCCAACAACTGAAAGTGAAGTTGGTCAACTCGGCTCATGGGTGACTCATTTGTCGTGTCAAGTAGTTGTTGTTAGCAGAATTATGGCTTAAATCAACAATAAAGCAAATACGTTGCTATAAATCACAACTGTTTAGTTCAACCTGTATAATGCATTGTTAGAAAGTCCCCAACGACAACGGACCAAACTGTAATGCGAAACTTCATGATCAAAAGTAAAATTTAACGACAAATTTACTCCGGGAAGAACAATAGCAACACAATTTCGGATTTAACAATTTAGCCCAAATCGAAGCCGCATGTTTTCCAGATAAAAATACGACGAGATGCTATCAAACTTGTTTTACAAATTAGTGAAGCCTGAGAGATCCCTAGACGTCCGCGTTTCGATAGCAATATTTTTGGAAGCTCAAAATTCGTTTTTCCTAGGGGGTTTTGATGACCCCCCCCCCCTCACCAGAGTAAATTTTTGAATGTATGCCAGCCTATAAGTCTAAACAAAATTATGATGCAAGAATAGAAATTCAGTCCGTTTCTACTTTTTTCCCTACTTAAGGTCAAATCCAGATCTCATAAAAAGAAGAATCGTTTACGATTATATTAGGAAATGGGACTATTGTCTCTCAGCTTTCAAGTGTGGATTATATTAGCAAAAACTGTTCTTACTGGGTCAATGGAAATAGCTCGCGAAGCAAGGGGGCTCCAACTTTCAACTGGTGTACATCTCAGAACCCCTGTGCCACAGAGCTCCACCCCGCTCGGCACAGTTTCCGCCAGACTTTGACGCACCACCTGCTATGCGTAATATCTCAAAGTGGGCGCCTTCTCTTCGCGAGGTGGGCATCGTCATGACTAAAAAATGCCTTAAATCTTTAAATCCCTTGTAATTTCGTTCCGTTCAAATTGGCGGTAGATATTTCGCTACGTAACCTACACATAAAAATCTTTACCTTACATGAAATGGGTTAAATTAGATGTAAATCCATTTGGAACCAAAAACATTTTTATATTGCAATGATTCAGCAAAAATAAACAACGATTAAAGCATTATTCCGATCAAAAATGAATAACGTAATGACAACTCTTATAAAACGATACTCTCATATCAAAATCAGGGCGTCTGGAATATCTAAGGTTAGGCTTTGGAGAGGGGGGTGCGCCTACAAGGACTAGACTATATTATCTGCACAAACTGAATGAGTACGGTAAGGTTATTGACTGTATAAAAATGGAAGAATCTAACTGAGGAAAACATCAAACTGTGAGATCAGCTTTTTTACGGATTAAAACAGTGGTGAGATGTTGTCTTCAGACCTTGACGGGGGGAGAGGGGTATAAACTTCCAAGTAATGGGATGAAAGCAAAGAAGTACGTATTAGGCCCAATGTCAATAAAAGAAAATTTGGACATGTCTTTTACACCATCCTTGGATGGGGGTGGCCTATATCCTCCCCTGAATACAGGAAAGAAGAGGGGTATAGGAATTGTGAACATGGGGATTAGACAACCCTTCTTAAATCGCTTAAATAAAGAGAGATGTTACATGCATTCCTGTTAAAGCGTTTTAGCCAGGAAGGCAAGGACTAGGGCAATTTTCTTGATTTCTATCTTCATCCTTTGCTCATGTATCCAAAGATTACAAATAATTATTTTTTCATACTCTATCTTCGAATTAGTCGGGCCAAGTCATCTTTTTAATACATTACGAACTACCTATAGGGAATTTGATATATAATAAATCAAACTATTATAATGCTGCAGGATTATCAAGCTAATCAAGGAAGAACATCAATCATATATACACTGCTTTATCCAATCATAATTAAATATTTATGGCTATATTATTTTTAGATATTAAGTTATAAAGTTTCATCCGCTGAATCAAAACATTCAAAAAATAGATCAAAATCCGGGGTAATGTCTATGGGCACAATATAACAAAGCAAGGCACGCAACTGAGAGAAATTCGAAGCAAGGGAAGAGTAAACAAGATGGCTAAAGAAGGAAGAACTAAGCTGAAATGATATGTTCTCTCTTGGCAAATAAAAGAAAAAAGAACTAAGGTCAATTTTCACTAGGCATAAAATGACTCAGAATGTCCCCGCATTCTACCTGACTTTAAAAGTAACTCGTGGGTAAAACTTCCAAATAGAAAAGCGATAGGCATGTACGCAGAGCGGGGAAGGGAGGACCCAGGGCTCCCAACTCTCAAATCCTAATAATTTTTTCGGCAGATCTTATTCAAATCATCCCCATGGATAATTAGATAAATTCAATTAAAATATTTTTCTATTATCCCCTCCCCAACAAAAATGTCTGCGTAAGTTCATGGAAAGCGGTCAAGCCTTCAATTTTGGAAGTCAACACTTAGGACTATTCGTATAGTGAATTCACGTAGAAATAATAAGCAGCGTAGACCGAACCATCATCGTTCCGACATGAAGTTTGACAAGAATGGAAGGTGTTGGTTCAATCCCCCCTCCCCAAAAGATAACATAGAAATGGCAAATTTGCACTTGTCTTCAGGACACCAGCTATCATTAAAAAGTAATCAGCCAATGATCAGGCGGAATACCAGACAAGAAAACGAAGAAAAATTGGAACCATATTTGAAAGCTCTGATTATAGTCAAAAAGGACTTATCCACAATATAAACTCTAAAGTAGTCCAGAGATAGTAGACCTTAACCTTGAGATTTCTTCTGGGGGGGGGGGGGGTATTCTTAAAAAAGTGGATCATCAGCGATGAATTATGTTTTCAAAAGTTATTCGAGGACCAGCTTCGAGGGGGAGTAATAATAAATTTCACACATACGAGTTACTTCTAAAGCCTATCAGAACTAAGAGAATAAAAGCTTTCTACAAGCTACAAGGAAGCAACAAAAAAAAAATATATAATTAAGGCACTATATCTTTCTCAGGATTGCGAGGTCAAATCCCACTTTAAAATGCATTTACAACTGCGCAATGAAATAACTAAACAACTTGCATAGGTTGCACCAGTGTTGCCATTTTCGATCTTTCTTTGAAGCTTGGTTGAAATCATTTGAGTGTGGCGGGAAATACAGAGACAAAATCCTCTGTATATATTCAAATCACTGAAAACATATTACCGTAGCTACAGTAAGCACCTAGTCCTAAATTAATGGGATCTTCTATAAACGAATTAACACAATCGGCTCTTCCAAAAGACTTTGAATCATTACCTAAAAATGCTTTCAATTTTGTAACAAGCCTTCAAAGATTTAAAGTAGAAAATGGCAACACTGTTGCTTTACAAAGTGCTAATGAAAACTCACAAGAAAAGTTCTCCAAAAAACAAACAAAACGCACCTCCGGATATAACAAAAAACTGTACATTTTTTACGTACAAAGATAAAAAAAAAAACTATTCATTAGTATCCTTGCAGCAATTCCAGTTTTTTTTTAATCTATTTTGTTGTTCTTGTAACAATTTCTTTTCTTTCATTAGCCGGATATCCACTGAACTTAGCGCTTGACAATAGAGAGTGGCCTTTCTCAAAATAACCACTTTAGACACTCGGTCAGTTTCCTTTAAATCAGGTATATAAGACCTGAGTGTATCAAACGCATTTCGTAGGTCAACACGTCTTTTACGCTCCATACAATTATGTATAGAACGTTTCTCCGGGTCCTCGCTATCACTTCCGCGATTAACTTTCTTACTTGGGGATTCACCTTCACTGGGATCTGATTTTCTTT
Organism: Artemia sinica; assembly: GCA_027921565.1. NCBI lineage: Eukaryota > Metazoa > Arthropoda > Branchiopoda > Anostraca > Artemiidae > Artemia > Artemia sinica. The sequence continues at coordinate 684,363 of CM051268.1, read as the reverse complement.
TCGACGCTTCCGTTGATTTCGGTCTACCTTTCGATATGTGATAAAGCGCCTTACTCCCAGATGCAACAAGTAGCTGGGCACTTTTCCTCTGAGCTGCCTGAATTGCAGCTGTAATTCGTCTCTGAAGCTCCTCTGGGTCGTGTGTTGCGGGAACACGGAGTTTCAATCGAAGCGATTGACCAGGACCGGATACTTTTCGTACTGTGGTTCCAGGAGCAACTCCGTTTCTTTCCACCAAGAACGTCAATTTCGTCTTCTAAAACAATAAAGGGTCAATAGTTAGCATCCATGTAAGGACACGTAATAGATACTACACTTTCGAGTTCTAGTTTGATGAATCATCTAGTGCTAAACATAGGATTTCCATTCGGAGAGCGGGGATAGGGCGGGTTGGAGTTAAGTCATTTTTTGTGGGGAGTTCAGCAATAAAAATTTATTTATAGCTGTAACTTAACCAAAAAATGTTTAATTTCAAGTCTTAATTTCATCTTACATGGATTCAAATTTGGATCCCTTCCCCCCTTACGCATGACTTTGATATATTGAAATCAGCGGATCTGCATCGACTGGCAAGATTCATTGAGATTAGGACCGTTCTTTTGCGGCCCTATTGATCAATTGGTCGTTCTAGAACGGCCCTATTGATGCAAAATTCAACAAGTAACACGTTTTCCAGTAGGCCTATAACTTGGTAACTTCAAACCATCGGTTGCTCAAAACTGTTTTTTTGCACTTAATGTGTTTTGATTTAGGATCAATGTTCGTCTGATCCAAAATGCCTAATAAGTCTAAAAATTTGTCCGAAGTCCAAAGCTGAGTCACAAGCTGTGCTCAAGTCCATCTATGTAGCTACACCAGCCACTTAAAAATTCGCAGGTCATTCTCATTTTTGGCAAGAATTCACAGACATGAAAACATTTCGCAATTAGTAGCCAAGATTCCGACGTAAATTTTAAACAAGAGTTTTTAAAGACCATTAATTACGTCCGTAATTAAACAAACCCTATTCAGTCTGTTATTTTACGCTTACTTCACAAAAAATTAACATATTCACAGTCTGATGCCTGTCTATAACTAAGCGGATTTTCACAGAATTCACTCACTATTTGGTTCCTTGAAAAAACGCAGTTTTACATATATAATATAACCTTTTTTATTTTCATAAATAAAGACGTGGTACTTAAGTATTATAGCGACCCCACTCAAGGAGTTTGATCTGTCTGTGTAAAACTGGTTTGTCTGTCTGCATTCGGAGACAATTAGCATAGGCACAGTGAGATAAACTACTATATAGGTATTTTGGTTAGGCTAGATATTTAATATAACGCGTTTTGGGCGGCCTGCTTTCCATAATTTTGTTACTAAAGTATTATATTTGGGGGGGGGGGAAGGCGGCCTCATCATAAAGGAATTAGCTATAATAAGCTTGATTAGGGTGGTAAATAGCCTTAACTTTACTTCTTGAGTGGTGTCGCTATAAGCCACATAGGGTATCAAAGACAATTAGTCAGGTGACACATTGGGGTACTTTTAGACTGAAACCAAAATTTCCATGGAGAAAAGGTAGAGGTGTGTCGACCAAATCACTTAGCTATTTGAGAAGTCTTTTTCAAACACCTGTTACTCATACGCTAACCGATTTGTTTCCTGATAGAAGAAGTAAAGGTTTTATCCTTGTATGGTATACCAGACAAATACATTAAAGTGATTAGTGCTGTACGAGCTGCGGTTAAGGTATACTTGAAAGGGGCAGTTTTGTAGACATAGCTAAGATTCTATCTCTCCTTTGTATGGATGAGGACTTTGTTTTAAGGAGCACAGGGGCAATGGGACCACGGAATCAAGTCGGACTTGGATATTACGAAGATTTATCTTTTTCGAGCAAAAATCTTTTACGATATAGAATAGGGAGGGGACCTACATCACTAAGACCCTAAGTGACTGAAAAGGTGACGTTAATTTCTATTCAGATGGCATCAGCTTTTACCTTGTAGGAGTAAGATGGTGGGAGCAGTGAAGATGTTAAAAATAGAATAGTTTAAAAAAAAGTCTGGAAGAATAGGAAGATAAGTCTCCTTAGGTTAGAATATTAGAAGCTACTGATGCAGTTCAAATATTCTGATACACAAGCGGATTTTGCGAGATGTTTTTCCATATGGATTTACAGATAAGACAATAAACGGTTTTTGGCCGGCAAAAAGAAAGGTCCGAAGAAAGGATCAGCTTGCCGAGATTGTCTCAGTTGAAATCTACGTTGTAGGTAAAAGAAAGATTTATTTAATATAATAGAAGGAGGAGTATTTTGAGGCGGCTTGGTGCTGCGGTGAGTTGTTAGTTAGTAGTAGTAAGTTAGGTATAATATATAATTGTTCTGTACCCCCCCCCCCATAATTCTTTGTTTTAGTTTTCATAATTTTGCTACTAAATTATTGTATTTCCATCTTATTTCGGTATATTTCATTATGACTAACCAACCTCATTTCTCGAGTTTGTACCGAAAAATACACAAGTACCGTTATAAATTTCTATTTTCATTACTGTGCAGAAAGACTTCCCTTTGTATTCCCCAAAACTACATTTGTGCAAGCTGATTTTTGTCCGCTTATTTTAAAATGAAGGTTTTACCAAATATTGAGAAAAAATCTTAACGCCACAGGGACTAAATTCATTTCTTTGGTTTTGGAGAATGTCCGCTAATTACGAATTCCTGAGCATTCAATCAGGTAATCAAGTGAACGGGTAGTCGCTTTGCTTACACACAAAAAGGGTAGAGCCATTTAAAACCAGTCCAGGTGTGAGACTTTCGTGCCAATCATTTTTTAAGATAATAAATCAGTTCTATTTGCAGATTGAAATCCCTTGAATTGCACCTACACTTCTCACCTGAATCAGATCATAGGACTCTTCCCCAAAATCTTAAGAATTATAAAATACCAAGGAAAATGAAAAATAAATCTAAATGCTTGAATTGGTCGGTGGAAACTCGCGCAACCATACACAGAGGTTTTGTGTAATTATTTGCACGATTAAGCGTGGCAACACTGAGGAAACTGCGGAACAGCGCTAAAAACTTCAAAATTTTGGAATAATAAAAAGAAAAATTTAGAAAATCATATTTTTCCGTAGGAACGTAATTTGCTACGGGGTAGGGGGCAACTGCCCCCCAGAATCTAGTCCCCCCCTGAACCTTAGCGTCTTCAAAGATCCTGTTAAAACTAAAATAGGCCTACATAATTCAAGCATTCACAGAAACAAATTAGTTTCCTTTAGTATGCCTTTACCTCTATGGTACTATATGGCTCATTTTTGGTTGGTCATTTTCACTTGACTTGAGAAATTTGACTCCAACTATTCCCCTCCCACAGAGTTAGGATCCAAAATTGAGAAAAAAAATTTGACTCCCATTGGCAAAAAAAACTTTAATTATTCTATTTTTCTGTCAAACAGAATGTGCTAGAAATACTTAACTGGAGATGTAGTCAAAACAAACTTATTTCAGCCAATACAAGGTCCTCGGTGCATAATATCACGTGGTATATTGAAATATCAGCTTGGAAGAGAAGACAGAGAGTGGCAGAATTTTCCCCTATGACATAGAACTCACGTTTTGAGCCTAGATATTTTGGGCTCGACATAAGCAGGATTTTACTTTAAAGGGGGGAGCGAACAAGATCACTTCAAAGAGTGTTAGAAACATACATTTAAGCTTATTTACTTGTACATACATGACATATTAGCTCTAATAGAGATCAATGAGTTTATATCGGAAATACGCAATTCTGGGAAAATACTCGAAATTTCGGCGGTTCAGGTAAGCGCCCTCAGGATTTCTCCTGATGTATGTACCTGCTTTTGTCATCAAAACCCATAAAGGAAGTTTTTATATCTCCTATAGTTCACAACTATACAGAGATAGCTGCAAATAAGATTATCAGCAGAACAGAAAATTTACTGTTTGTTTTAATGGTCTTACATTTGTAAAATCTTACAAAATGTACTAATAAAGGCAAAAAAAAAAAACAAAAAAAAACTAGAAAAGAGTTCTATGGATAGAAGGTGTTTAACCACCTTCGCATTTAAACTTCCATTTATCCTTTGGACAGTTCGAACTACAAGTGGCTAGGCACAAATAAAAATGATTGACGTCTAAACAGAAATGTTAAATCTATCTATATATGTGCGTTCACCTGAAGAATTGTCGCTCAACATATCACCTACGATTTTCACAAAATAAGTGAAAATTAAATCTCTGTGATGCTAGAAAAAAGGGTTTAACTGGCAGTATTCCAACAAATCCGGCGTCTAAGACTGGCCAGACAAAACCCGAACTGTAAAATGTACAGCTAAGAATGTATACTTGAAAAAAATAGCCACGCCTTAGATGCTTGTTTTGCAAAAAGAAGCGAATATTCCTATTTTCTGGCAGCCATGAATGATTATCTTTAAATTCGCGAGAATCTAAATGCTATCAAATAATCAAAATTTTGTGAGAACATTGGAATTTAGCAAATAGCAAAAAGATAATATGGTTTAAAATAAAGCTGAGGAAGACAATGCTGTGACCTCAATTTAGGGTATTTATTTTCCAATTTGTGTGATGTATAGTGACTTCTAAACGTCTGGTTTAGTTAAACAAGAAACGGTCCGGTTGTGAAACAAGAAAATTACTTGAGGGGGAGGGTTGGGAGACAAGCAACGACACAATCAAATAATATCATATGATCAAATAGTAGTATCAAAACCAGCCAGAGAATAGAACCATCAGGGAGGGTTAACTCAAGGTTTTTGTTTGACTTTCCCCTTGAAGCTACAGAAGTGGAAAATACGTTTCTGACCAGGCAAGTACATGAGGGGTTCCATGTCTACCCCCCCCCCTCTCTACGGAACAAAAAGAATGTTACATCATAGACAAAAATGTTATAAATTCAAGCATTTTACACGCATACACCATGCGTACATGTTAGTCTTGCCATTTTCTACAGTTCGTAGTGCATTTTCTAATACGATAAAAATTATGATAAAACTGATATTCTTTGGTAAAACTATCTTATGCGTTTCCTTGGTGTCTTTGTAAACTTTTAGATGTTACTAGCATTACAGCCTACGACTTTAATGCAGACGTTGTTTATAGCGGACACAAGTGCATAAGCCATTTCGACAAAAGATCCATCATGTCAACAGTTTCCACTCAAAAATCTGAATTGCTTACCTGAATCAGATGGTGTCTGAACACCAAGTGAATCGTGATCAATCTTATCAGTCTGACGGCTATTTGAAAAATAAGCATGGTCATTCGAGTTCGTTCCACGGCTAACAATGGGCTTGAGGAGGGAATTGGATCTAATAATACAGACTTTCGGCCCTCCATCTGAGTCTCCATCCGATTCGGGATCGGTGATTGGAGTATCGACTCTTGGCTGTTGTTGAACAGACTCAGATCTGGATTTTGTATGGTCAGCGCTGGAACACTCCCCTGCCCACATGCAGTCATGCCGAAGCTCCCTCGCCTCTCTAGAGAACGAACTCAAAGGGAGTCCTGGGACAACTTCATTAAAATTTGACAAAAAAATCTGAATAAATACATCTTCATTTGATTTGTAATCAGAATTGAAAATAAATGAACTTTCAAATTTGTGGACTGGTGAAGTGGGAGGAGTAACAAGTTCAAATTTCTTCCATATGTCACCTGAAGGAAACGACGAGGCGTTATATTCTTCTTTACATCCAAATACAGTTGTTACTGCTGCCGATGATGAGTCTAAAAATGAATCTGCAACAGCTTGAGCAAAAATATCGTTTTCACACTGGAAGTAGCCGTCCATTCTTGTTTCGACAAAAATCAGTCTGTTTCACGCCAAAAAACAACAACCTGCAATTAAAATTTTCTTGTTTACTCGCATTCATTAAGACAAGTAAAAAAGAACACTTGTCATGTCAATTTCTACAGGGGTGAAAAGGGGAGGGGGGGTTGCATAAAATAGTTTATCAGATACTGTCAAAACAGAGCTATAGACTAAATTCCCCATCTTAAGGACCCACAAAAGCTATTCGATAAACTATTTAGTTATATAAACCTTTAAGGGGGTTCAAAATTACTGAAGTACTTGTTCGGACATCTATAATGCTTATTATCTTGCTTTCTTGTATTTTTTCACAATTGTTTTTTTTTCAGTTATCGAGCTTTTTAGCCTTGAAAGATACTAAAAGCAGCAAATCCTTAAAAACAGCATTTTTCTAATTTGCACAAGGCAACACAAATAATGTATAATGCTATTTGTGAAAGGTCTTTAATGAAAGGTCCTTCGGATAAAATTGCACTTAAATACACAGTGAATAAAAAGGGTTTTTTAAACCGAATTTTCAGCAAAATGAGATTTATCAGTCCAATTTTTTTCCTCGATTGACTGAAACAGTTCTACAATCAGACGAATTAAGTATTGTGCGCTAACATGAACGCCTTTTGAGGGTACAGGGGCTAAATACCCTACACTTGGTATTAAATCTCATAGCGAGAAATCAAAAATAGCTTTTTCAAAAATTATCAAACAGTTCGTGGTAACGAACTGTAAGTAACGAACTGTACCCGGCTCAATGGTAACCGAAACTCTAGAAAACGGGTTTGGATACCAATAGATGCTTCAAAAGAATCAGATTTTAATGCTGATTTCAAATATATAAGCTTCATCAAGTTTAGTCCTGCCCATCAAAAGCTACGCGCCTGAGAAAATTTAACTGATTTTCGAAAAAGGGGGAAAGAACCCCCTTAAAAGTTATAGAACCTTAATGAAAATCACACAATCATATTCAGCGTATCAGAGAACCCTACTGTAGAGATTTCAAGCTCCAATCTACAAAAATGTGGAATTTTGCATTTCTTGCCAGAAGAAAGATCACGGATGCGTGTTTATTTGTTTTTTTTTTTTTTCAGGGGTGATCGTATCGACCCAGTGGTCCTAGAATATCGTGGGAGGGCTCATTGGAACGAGAATTCAAAGTTCTAGTGCCATTTTCAAGTGACCAAAAATAACGGAGGGCAACTAGGCCCCCTCACACGCTCATTTTTTCCCAAAGTCACCCGATCAAAATTTTGGATAGCCATTTTGTTCAGCATGGTCGAAAATATGATAACTATGTCCTTTAGGATGACTTAATCCCCCGAAGTCCCCGGGGGAGGGCTGAAAGTTATGAACTTTACCCAATGTTAACATATAGTATTGGTTATTGGGAAGTATACAGACGTTTTCAGGGGGGATTTTTTCTGGTAGTGGGGGGTGGGTGGGTCTGGGGTTACGTGAGAGGATCTTTTCATGAAGGAAGTTTTCATCGGGGCGGGGACATTGCTATGAAGAGGGCGCCGGATTTCCCCAGCATTATTTAAAAAAAAAAGGATCAGAAATTAAATTAAAAAAACAGGTTTTTCAACTGAAAGTAAGGAGCAACATCAAAACTTAAAAACGAACAGAAAATATTACGTATATGATTGGGTTCACCCCCTAGTCAATACCTCGCTCTTTAAGCCAAAGATTTTTTACTACCTTAATAATAGCTATTTATTCTAAATAACGGCCTTTGTGATTAAGAGGTCATTTTTAAAGAATTGAAACAAAATTCGAACTTTTAGCTTAAAGAGCGAGGTATTGACTAGGGGGCGGACACCCTAATATACGTATTCAAAATATATGAATATAGAAGTTCGTTACGTAAGTTAATTCGTAAGTTACGTATATTTATTACTAATAAAATGTTCGTAAATAAAATTAAACAAGTTTCGAGAAAGCCATTTAACCAAATAAAAGTAAAATTAATATACAAATTTCGTTTTAATTATTCATGTACGGTGAGCCAAAATCAAACCCTGCATTAATTCAAACACGTTCAAAAATTAAATAAAAAAAAAATAATGCAAAATAAAACAAAATGAGCGGTTTATATTTATCTAACCCCACTAGGAGGAGAGTCTGTGACGTCATTGACCAAAGGGTGATGATTGTAAAGAGCAACAAATAGGGAATTGAATTGTTTATGTACTTCTTTTAACTTATTTCTGTCAAAAATCATCGCAGAAAACAAAAACATAGTTGAAAAAAAAAATGGAATAGAAAACTCTTGTGAGGCTAAAAATGGATTTTGCGACAGCAGTGATTGGTTTATGTCCAAAGATCACTGAAACGGGCATCGAAGGGTATGTTCGTTTCCCAGCTAGCGAATCTAAAATTAACATCCCTAAAACTAACCTTAGTTTTAACTTCAAAGCTATTTTCAGTTAATGCAAAAAAAAAAAAAAAAACGTGGCTTTTGAAAGACAACAATGATTTCCATCCCTGTAGACTTGATCAACCTATGCATGCACTTCAATACCCGCTAAGGCCCTTAGGGTTTAAAAAACTGCCTTTCAAAAACAAGAGTGCTGATTTACTGATAAATCATGGTAGACGGCGAAATCTTTTAGGACATTTGTGTGAACTGGTACAAACTACGCCGACAAACATAGTAACTAACCCTGAGCTTATGAGTCAACAAATTGAGACAGGTTTTGGAGTGAAAACCTCCCAATTGCTGAAATACCAATCTTAGAAAATGGAACTGAGGAGCTGTTGGGTCATCCAGTTATAAATAAACAATCGTGAAAGGTACTTAATCAGGACGTGATTTTGATGATGTGGAGCGGGTTCGAGTTCTAAAACTACAAAAAATGAGTTAACTGTTTAAAAAATAGAAGCAAAATCGTGATTTTAAGGAGCATCGACTCTTCACCCCCCTCCTCCTATGTACTTAATGGTCCAATCAGCATTTTTAGTAAAAAGAAAAGGAATTGGCATCAACACAAACCTGATTTTAAACTTTTAAATGGTCGCTTATTAATAAAACATTTAAAAACGCTGATAATTACTCAACCGCGACAGAAAACAAAACAGGTTCTCCTTTGAATGGATTGCACTCTTGGAAAAACACGTGCTCAAAACTTTAGTGTAAAACTCATTCAGAAGTTATATAAAAACGAAAAAAAAATGACCAGAAATGCTCTTTGCTAAATAGGATGAGTAGGGGTAGCATAAAGTGTCAATTACTCCTTTGGGGAGGATATAAAACCGAATGGAGGAAGCAAGTTATGTAACTGCAATAAGATCGTGGGGGAAGGGTAAAACTGACCTATTTCGAGCCTCCCGGGAATACCAGGATATTCATTAAAGGGTCTCCTTACGTTCTTGTCACAAATACATTTAATCATGAACGTAGTACAAGATAACATTTTTAGTTGATTATTGATTGTTCTAAACACAGTGGTCTGAGACACATATTTCTGAATTAATTCAAATAGGATGATATTGGATGATAATAAAAGACGTCATTTGAGAGGGCATTGGACCCCTTAAAGTTCAACATTCAGAGTAGTTTTTTTTCAAACAATGAATAAATTCAATATGGGGGGGTTCTTCTTCTTGCATTGGGATGATAATAAACGGGCATTTGAGAGGGCATTGGGACCCCTTAAAGGGTAGTTTTTTTTTCGTCGTTTGGGGGGGTTCTTCTCGGCAGGGGCGTCGTTTGGGGGAGGGGAGGCAGTTGCCCCGTTAATGAATTTTTTTTATATATATCCCAAGCACCTTGACCATCCGGATATGGACCCCTCTTGCCCTCCCCCAATAAAAATGCTGGAGATAACCCTGCTTCTTGGCAAGAAATTGAATAGAATCTGACCGAAGCGCACATGTTTTCTGTCAAAGAGTTTTATAAAGAGGCATATTTAATCTAATTCAGAGCAACCAACATTTTTGCAAATTTGCACCAAAATTTTCCCAACAAAAACCGGGCTTATACGAGATTTCGCATCATACAATACTCTGATGGTAATCCAATTTGTATAAATTAAAATTACATTGTTCTTTTTCTGACAGCTAAGGTCATCAACATTTAAATCTAGCCTACTTGAATAGGTAAATTAGTTGTTTATGCAACGTTATTCACATTTATCGAGTATTTAGTAACTCATACCTTAAGGAGGCTCATGAGAAAAATGTATACTTTAAAATTGTGGTTTTCAAAATACACGTTTGGCTATCATTTCATGGTTATTTCTAGATCAGTGACTATTCGCTATCTCAAGTGTTGGTTATCAAGCTAGGTTATCAAACAATTCGTAGAAACGAGTTGTGAAGAACGACTTGGCTCAATAGTAACCGAAACTCTAAAAAAGAACGTTGACAACAATTAATACATCAAAAAAGTTATTTTTGTGCCAATTCCAAATAAATAGAATTCATTTGCCTAATTTTAGAATTCAAGTTCAAGAAAAATTTGCCTAATTTTTGAAAAAGGGAGGAAACACCAAATGTCAAGGAATCTTAATGAAAATCAATCTAACAGATTCAGCGTATCAGATAAACCTACTTCCGAAGTTTCGAGGTCATACCTACAAAAATTAGGAATTTTGTATTTTTCACCAGAAGAACGGGTATGCGATTTTATTCCCCATGGGTGATAGGATCGAACCAATGGGCCAAGAAGAGGGCTCTTCTGAACAGATATTAAAAAATGTAATGCCCTTTATGTGACTCCATTGCAAAGCAACCAGCCCCACTTCAACACCACCTTTTCCGTAAACACATCGTCGGTCAAAAATTTGTAAATATATATCCTAGATATTTACATGGAGGGGAGGGTGATTTCCAGGCATGATTTGAAAAATGGTCAGAAACTTAATACTAGAAGTTTCTGTTCAACTGAAAGTAAGGAGTAACATTAAAACTTAACGAACAGAAATTATTCTGTATATTAGGGGGGCGGTCCTAACCTCTTCCCTTGATCTTTATGCTAACAAGTTTGACTCTTGTCCCAACTCTTCAAGAATGACTCCTGAAACCCAAGAGCTACTGAATTTAATTAAGAAGTATTTTTAAAGAGCTTTAAGATTTTGGCATAAAGAGCGAGGGATGAGGAAGGGACAGCCCCCTCGTATACGGAATAATTTCTGTTCGTTTTAAATTTTAATGCTGCTCCTTACTTTCAACTGAAAAACCTTTTTTTTTTTTAATTAAAACTAAGAAATGAAAATTCAACTCAGATGGGGTTTGGAAGATATTTACCCTTCTTACTCCTCCCCGTTCAATACCCGTCAGGTTTAGAGATATAGACCTAGTCTAGAAAAATGTTTGCTGTTCTTTCTGTGTTTTAACTAACAGGTTTTTTAGTATTATGAACCAATTGTTGATGACATTGACTGACGCACGTAAGCTGAATATTAGGGGGGGGGGGGAGGCTTAGCTGGTCTAATCAGCACTTTTAGTGCTGTATAATAGAAATCTCAAAACTAAAATATAAATATAAGGTAGCATCATTCAGCCAGAGGGGGGGGGGGGGGGGGGCTAGAGCCCCATCTGCCCCTCATGGTTGATGAGATTTGAGCAAAAAAAAAAAATCTATAAACTCTAGAAATCACCAAATGTTATGTATAATCTAGGACTATATCTGGCATCAGGAGGGGGTTGGGACCCGATTGCGAATACCGGGTAATGCCTGCCTGGAAGCTCCGCATATAGCCAAGGGCTCTATATCTGGTCCCCATTACGGGAGGCTGGAGTACATTTTCGAAGTTAACAATGTTGCTGTTAGCGACCTATATTTAGAATCAGCATTAAAAGGAAAATGAAGCGAAGTTATACAAACATCCATACATTTACCTTTTTCTGACAGCCAAGGTTATCGAAGTTTAAATCTTTGAATCAGGAAATTAGATGCGTTTTCGTCAAAGTAAAATTGAATGAATTGGTAATTAGAATAAAGAAATGTTATGCAAATTTCAAAGTAATTAAAACCATGGTTTTAGATATCATTAATAAGTGAGCCATAGGAATATTGAATTTGATAAAAAAAATGGTACTGGTGCGTTACATGGTCACTTTTATATATTGTACAAAGAAAACAGTCGAGAAAAACTCGCCAGACGGGTTAATTGCAAGAGACCGCTGTAGAGAAATGCAATGCAAAGCGTGGTTTTCATTGCGTTTACGATGTTTAAAAAACTGCGATACGTTTACGAATATTATATTCATCCTACTTTATTTCAGAAGTATTAACCAAACTTGACTTTTTAGAAGTGCCAATATAACACACCAGTACCAAAAAATTGGCTACGATCATTCAAAAGGCGGTATATACATTTTATTTCATAGTAGGCTACATATTTTTAGAATCAGAATTTCATCCTGAATGCAAATACAAACGTTTTGTGTCGGAAAGAACTTTACCCCCACCCCTCCTAATATACAAATATATATCCTGAGTTTTACCCTATACATGCACTGAATTCTCCACAAGTCACTTTTTCCGAATTGATTTAACAGTTTTCAAAATAACTGAAAATCCATTGTATATATAGGCTATAGTTTGGCGAATCTGCGGTACTGTTGTATTATCTGTAGCACACGCGAGAAGTTAAGTTTGGTTAATCTAATGAAATAAAACAAAATAGGATAAAAATATAAGTTTAGAAACAGATTTCGGCTATATATTGCACTTCGGGGGAGGTAAAATGAATTTTACCTCTCAATTACTTGCATCTCAATTAGGCCTCCTTGGACTAGCCTATCTGTTTGGACTTTTCTCTTTCTACAATACTTTCTACAGCCATGTCTTGATGCAACCTACTGCAAAATAATTGACAACTTCAATTTGTTTTTCAGTTTCACAACATTGCTTAACCCCAATTTATAAGTTTTAAAGATATGCAAATGCATTTCCTAATTTTTGAAGAATAAAAAAACAAAAACATTGATACGGCTTAAAATTCTACTCAAATAACAGGAATTACATTTTCAAAATTAAAGCCAGAGAAAAAGAAACTGATTGCTGAAAATTTTGTTTTGTCAAAATTTCAATAGGTAGGCTATAGCCTCGACCTCTCATGCAGTCAAATTTCAGGACCCTCTAGAGGGAGGAGTGGAGGTAGGTACTTCAAAATACCTTCCCAGGACATACTTTAGCCTGTAGACCCATCCCTGAAAGTTTCATTTTTCTAACCTAACCCCCATTCCAAGATAGCCAAAAGTAGCTAGCTAAAGTAGAATTTTATGTTTATATTAAACAAATATATTATTTTATGTTAAATAAACATAAACCTTTTTTTTTATGCTCTTTCCAGCAAAATTCATATGTTTACTTTATTTGCAAGTCCTGTGAAAAATTGAACTGCAAAAAATTTACAAGAGTTTTGCTAGCCTACATTTCTTGTGAAGAAAACCCTTTCTACTGAATCAATTGATAGATAAAAAATGAAAAAATCATCATTTGATTCCTTTTTAGGCTCTTTCATAATTCAATAGGCCTAGGCTAATCGCTTCTGGGGCTAATTGCATCTTGAGCCCTTAAAGAGCCCCCGAAGGATTTTATATGACTTATGAAAGAGCATAAAAAAACATCAATAATGTTTTCACTTTCATCCAGGCTAAATTATATGGCCCACTGCGAAGTTACCATGAAATTTGTGTTGAATTAATTAACTTAGGCCAGACCTTTGGAAAAAAAATTATGAATCAATGTTAGGCCTAACGACTTGAGAGGGGATTACCATCCGATTATTTTCGTTAAGCTTCAAGAGAATACTACTAGTTTATCAACCGAATAGGCCTAGCCTATTATGTAATGTTCATATTCCTGAATTAATATTTAACATGCTGATTTACCTTTATAGGGTATTTTAATCAAAAGTTAATTAGAAAATCCTCCTAAACTGATGCATTTGTTTCTCCTTCACTTCACACGTAGAAGCGCAACTTCTTACTGAGAAATTATTCTTTGATTTGGCTAGACTCTCGGAGTAAGATAGTAAATTGGCCCCGCCCTTAAATAGTTCCAAAATGATTTTAATCCCAAATAAGTTGTTATTTTGTGAATAAATCTATGTAAAATTTATATTCATGAAATTAGTAATTTGCAAGGAATATTTTGGTATTTTGTTGACCCTGTTATTAGCGTTATTGTAGGAGTTTACTAAGAAAATAAAAGGCGGGCAAAATCGATTAAAAAGCCGGCTCTAGTTCTACAATAGACACGCATGGAGGCAGCACCTGTACAAGGTTGTTATGAGACGTTTTTTTAGTTTTGCAAATACTGGATCAATTTGGGTTTTTGACATCTTGATTTTGGTTTTTAGAACAGGTGTTTGGTATGCTCGTGTTTATATTATACTGCCATTCAGCCAGTAAGGACTTTAGAGGTAGGGGGGGGGGGGGGGCTGTATATGGTCGCAATGAGCAGGTGTCGATTCAGAATTAATATTTGAGAAGGGGGCGCCGCAACAAATGTGGCTCCTCCAGCGGTATTTTTGCTCTCCTGACCATGTAAACACAATTTTGGACTTTCAAGGGGGATACATGTTACAAAACCCCCCTTATATCCACTCCTGGCTATGGGGTGCTGTTTAGTTTTGGGAACTCTGGAATAATTTTATGTTTTCTTTACTTTGATTTCAATCTTTCTTAAGTTTTGAGGAGGAATTTGGATGGTGATGTTTTAGTGCTATGAGTTAATTAAACCTATATGCAATTTCACAAGGAGAGGGGAATTGCCTCTAGGGGGGGGGGGGACCAAAATTAATCACACAAACACTAGAAAATCTTTCGTATAATCCTCCCTCCCCCCCCCCCCAAAAAAAAAAAATCTGAATTTGCCCGTGCAAGAAGTAATTTAAATCAATGTTCCAAGAACAAAACAAAAAAAATGACGTTGTATTTTCAAAATAGAAAAAAAAAAACTAACAACCTTAGGTATTTGCTGCCTTAGTACTGTTTAACAGAACTCTAAAATTACCATTAAATTATACTAGTAGATGAAGGAACTTTAAAAATAATCAAAAATTAAAGAATTGTATGACTTTAGCGTTAAGAGCGATGAATTCAGGAAGGGGCATCCCCCCTCATATGCAAAATAATTCCTCTTCGTATTAAGTTTTGATGTTGATCCTTACTTTCAGTTGAAAAAATTGTGTTTATTTTTTTTTAATAACCCATAGGCACGAGCTGTTCCCTGGGAAGATAAAAAATATAAGAAGTTCTGAATCCCGTAAGCTAGGAAATATAACACTCTTTTTTCTTCAAAAATGCATTACCCTTAGATCTCTCCTTCTTCTCCCCAGCCATCCAGTGTGGGAAACCATGGGCATCGTTTGGGAGGGGCAAGGGGGGCAGTTGCCCCACCCCAGTAATATGGGGGAAAATTATTATATAGTCCATGCTCCTTGAATATCAAAAAGTAGACCCCTCTTGCCCCCCCCCCCCAGTGAAAATGTTTGTAGATTCGCCCCTGTGGGAAAACCTTCACGCCTGCCTATGCAGGATTAGCCTTACAATTTTGGTGGATGTTTTACATATTGTACTTCAATTGTATTACGTTTCTTCGTGGCATAAATCATGAAGTAAAATTGCAAAGGGAAAACTAACTATATAATTTGAAATGGATAATAAGATAAGCTCAAATAATAAACCTATAGTTGCAAAAGAGTGTAAATGACTGAGGAGATATGAAATAACAAAACTTATTCATTATAATGCTAATGAAGGGAGTGGGCCCTTCTTTTTTTTAGAATTATTTTATATATATATATATATATATATATATATATATATATATATATATATATATATATATATATATATATATATATATATATATAATATATATATATATATATATATATATATATATATATGTATATCAGAGTTGCATATAAGATATATAGGAAAATGATAAAGTATGTATATTGGATATGAAGGAAGATTTGTTTTTGTGAGGAGGAATTAGCGACAGTACTAAAATATTATAATATCAATAATAAGGCTGATATAGAGGAAAATGAAAATATGGTGATTCCTTGGATTGAAATAAGAATTTAAATTTAAACCCAACAGGAACAGAAATTACAACCGAGTTAAACCCAAAACGAGCAGAATTAAAAAAAAAACCCTAAGGCCTTTCCAGGGTGGTAATATGATTTTCTTACTGAAAATATGGTGGCTCGGAGTTTTAGAATATAATATTATAAATAAATAGTATATATATATATATATATAACGATACATATATATATATATATATAATATATATAGTTAAATATATATATAATATATATATATATTATATATGATATATATCATAACCCCTATCCTTATATATATATATTAGAATATATATTTACTGATATTTAGTGAAAAAAATGTTAATATTAATTTGCATTGTTAGTTTATAATATAAAAACATTTATATTTTTTTCAGTAAAGTACAAATTATGTTCTGGCCTTGGGAAGGAATAGGGGCTATGAGCCCTACTCATGTTAATTTCTGCTCGTTTTGAGTTTGACTTGGTTATTTATTGTAATTTCTGTTCGTTTTGGGTTTCATTTATTTATCAATGCTGATTTTGGTAGTTTTACGCTTGTTAGATGTGATTTAATTTTTTGCTCATTTTTGGTTTAATGGAGTTTTTACTTTTTTTGAAAAAGTTGTTTATGGAAAAAAATTTTTTTTTAAAATAATTTCTGTTCGTTTTATAAGTCTTTTTCATGAAAAAAAAAAGAAAAATAATTCGAATCTTTCCGGTTTTCCTTTAAGAATTTATAGTTTGGACCTGCTATTTATATATGCTGGAGAAACTTTTCAGCAATTTTTAACAAAATAAACTCTTTTGAAAATCACGACACAAATAGTAGTGTTCAATTTAGTCATATACATCCTCTAGTTGATCTGATAAATAAAAGTTAACACCATTCCCAAAAAATTATATTTATACTCTTTCACAGCCTGGATACACTTACACTCTTTTTGATTTAGTAAAATTTTAAGAGCAGAAGTAGTAACAGAAATAGCCCCGAAAATTTGAACTTCATACCCTCAGTCTTTCTTGATATATTGCTGAGATGTTTTATTGGCAACCAGCATGCAACAGTGTGTTTTGATTTAATTTTGAAGCAACATTTAGTTTTTATGCATAATGAGCAAATTAAATAACTGTGGGGGGTTGCCCTATCCAATAACCCTAGAGATATAGTTACTAGAACATTCAGCTATGCTGAACAAAATGGATGTCTTAAAATTTGTATTGGGAGTGTCTGGAAAATTGTGAGCTAAAGAGGAAGGCTGATTGCCCTCCAATCACTTTTGATTCTTAAGAGGGCGCTAGAACTTTTAATTTTCAATCAAATTAGCTCCTTTAAAATATCAATGATACTACTAGCTATGATAGAGCATCGCTGCCTATGTCCTTATATACCCTTTTAATACCATTGAAACGCCTCCTAAACGTTCCCTAAAAGTTTCAACTTAATGCCATTAGTATTGTTAGCTACAGTAACTGTAGAAGCAGCATTAAACGAATACACACAGTGTCTTCCAACTAGCTCAAAATCCACAACCCATGAATGTATGAAGTGAAATTTTCAGAGAATTTTTCTCTTGTACAGATGACAACCTGTCATCCATATGCAGGTTGTCAAAAGGACATATCAGCAATATCTTAGGAACAGTTTCGTGTGTGAAATTAAAACTTACAACTTGTTGTGGAGGATGCTGAACTAACCAAAAGACAATGTTTGCATCATAATACTAATGCTTCTACTCCTACAACTACGGCTATTAAAGCTAATACAACTACTACTATTAACTATACTCCTACTGCTAGTACTATATTTACTGATGCTATTAATGCAACTTATAAACCTAAGGGTATTAAGGCGAAAATTTTGACAATATTGTAACTGTATGAAATAAACCGAAACACACTATGCCCATATAGGTTGTCAAGAGGACGCATTAGCTGCTTCAGGACCGGTTGATGGTATTAAGTTAAAAATTTCATCGTGTTGAAGGGGATGTTAAAAAAAGGTGCTATCTGCATACTGCTGCTAGTGCTACTACTTCTACTGCGACGATTGCTACGCATACTTACTGAACCTTTCAACAATCCTGAAAAATTGATGTCTCAAAACTTTGTTTGGATATTTGTTATGGGAAAAATGATGGGCGTGGGGGAGGGGGAGGTTTCTCTCAAATCACTTTGACTCTTAGAAAGGGCACTATAACTTTCAATTTAAAATCAACTGAGACCCATCTGAATTTAATATTACCACCCATTCCATAAAAGCCTTATATACCTTATATACCACCAGGGCATAATTTAAAGCCCTAGCCCCAGGGCTCTGGGGGGTTATGCCAACCCTGAAGCATTGTTATATGTTCTTTGGACTATTTTAAAACAAAATTGACATCGCACAATTTCAGTCAGATGCATTTGGTGGAAAGATAGGTAGTTAGGTGGGGGGGGGGGGGCTACTTGACCTCCATCACTTTTGACTCTCAAAATGGAACTAGAACTTTCAATTTCAACCAAATGATCTGTCTCTAAAGCTTATACAACCATCCCTTCCATAAGAACCTTAAGTGCCCCTGGGGACATAACTTACAACCCTCGCCCTCAGGCTCTGGTGGTTTGTATCAACCTCATAAGCCTTGTTAAATGATATTTGGACTATTTTGAATAAAAGAACTGTCTCAGCATAATATTGGATACATCTCAGGAAAACACGACATATTTGTGTGTGTGTGTGGGGGGGGGAGGGATAGCTGCGCTCTGATCACTTAGACTCTTAAAAAGGGCACTAGAACTTATGATTACCAATCCAATGAGTCCCTTCCAAAGCATATACGACCACCCTTTTATAAGAACCTTATATGCCCCAAGGTACAACTTACAACCCTTTCCCTGAGAGCTGTAGGGGGGGTGGGTGTATTCCTCAGAGACATAATTTCCGAAACCTTCAACTACGATGAATAAAATATCTATCTCCAAATTTTGATGGGAGGTGTTAAAGCAAATGCTGAGCGTGGAGGGAGGACTGTTTTGATTTCAAATCACTTTGACTCTTAAAAAGGACACTATAACTTCCAATGTCAAATAAATAAGCCACATCTGATGTTTATACGACCGCCCATTCAATAAAAACCTTATATGCCCTCATAAAATAACGTACAACCCTATCCCCGGGCCACTGGGGGTTGTGTCATCCCCAGAGATATTATTGAGTATTCTTTGGACTATTTTGAAAAATTGCTATCTTACATCTTACATTTTCAGTCGGATGCGTTTGGTGAAAGGAGGGGTTGTCGGAGAGGGGGGAGGGCTAAATGGCGTCCATCACACTTTTGGCGCTTAAAAAGAAACTAGAACGTCCAAATTCATCCAATGAGCCTCTTCTAAAGTTAAACAACCATCCCTTCCATAAAAACCTTAGATACCCCCTGGGCATAACTTTACAACCCTTGCCTCTAACCTCTGTTTTTTTTTTCAACCCCAGAAGCCTTGTTATATGATATTTAGACTAATTTGAATAGAATGGCTATCTCAAAATTTCTATTAGATACATTTTGGGACAATATGACGTGTGTGGGGGGGATTAGCTGCCCTCTGATCACTTTGACTCTTAAAAAGAGCAATAGAGCGTCTGATTACCAATCCAATGAGCCTCCCTCCGAAGTTTATATGACCACACTTTCTATAAAACTTTATATGCCCCCAGGGCATAACTTACAACCCTTGCCCTGGGGCTGGGGGATTTGTTATCCCAAAGAAATATTTTTCCATACCGTTCAAATACGTTGAACAAAATGGCTATCTCAAAATTTTGATTGGAAGTGTTTGGAAAGTGATGGGCGTGGGGATTTGTCCTCCGATCGTTTTTGACTAATAAATTGATGGGCGCGGGGGGATTTGTCCTCCGATCGTTTTTGACTAATAAATTCCAATCGAATGAGCCATTTTTGAAGCTTCTATGACAAAACTTCCGATAGAAACCCTAAATGCCCCAAGGGCATAACTTACTACTCTTGTACTGAGGGATATTGGAAGGGGGAGGGGTTGTCATCCTCAAAGTCCGAAATTTCTAGACATTTCAACTATGTTGAACAAAATGGCCATATTGAAATGTTTGAGGATGGAAACATTCCATATCGGAAACATAAGTGTTTCTGATATGGAAACCATTTCCATATCGGAAATGTTAGGAAATGATGGGCGTGGAGAGATTTTCCCTCCGATTACTTTTGACTATTAAAAAGGGCAATAGCCCTCTCAATTTCCAATGCATAACTTACAGCTTTTGCTGTAAGTTATCCAGGGCATAACTTACAGCTTTTGCCCTGGGGGCTGTTGGAGGTTTGTCATCCTCAAAGACATAATTTCAGGACCTTTCAACTACGTTGAACAAAATGACTATCTCAACATTGATTGGAATGTGTTCGGAGAAATAGTGGGCATGAGAGGGGGGGGGGGTTATTTGCCCTCCAATCACTTACGACTATTAAAAGGGCACTAGCCAGCCCTTTCAATTTCCAATCAAATGAGTCTTTTTTTGAAGTTTCTATGACAACACTTCTGTAAAAACCTTATATACCTCAGGGAATAAATTAAAAAACCTGTGTCCCGAGGGCTTTGGGGGGAGTGTCATCCTCAAATACATAATTTCCGTGTACCTTTCAACTACGTTGAACAAAATGGCTATCTAAAAATGTTGATTGGATGTGTTTGGGAAATGGTGGGCGTGAGAGGGGGGTTTAGTTGCCCTCCAATCACTTTCGACTATTAAAAAGGGCACTAGCCTTTTCAACTTCCAATCGAATGAGTCCTTTTTGGAGTTTCTACAACGATGCTTTGAATAAAAATCTTATATACCCCCAGGGCATAACTTACAACCCTTGCCCTGAGGGTTTTGGGGGGTGTTGTCATCGTCAAAGACCTAGTTTCCAGAATTTTTAGCTGCGTTGAACAAAATGTCTATCTCAATATTTTTATCGGATGTGTTAGGGAAATGGTGGGCGTGAGAGGGGGGTTAATTGCCCTCCAATCACTTTTGACTGTTAAAAAGGGCACTAGTCCTTTGAATTTCCAATCGAATGAGCCGTTTTTTTTGAAATTTCTACGACAACACTTTCTATAAAAAAAAACTTATATGCCCCAAGGGTATAACTTTCAACCCTTGCCCTGAGGGCTGTGATTGGAGTGTCATCCGGTGTTTGGGGAAATGTTGGGCGTGGAAGGGGTGTTAGTTGCCTTCCCATCACTTCCGGCTATTAAAAAGGGAACAAGCCCTTCTAATTTCCAATTAAATGAGCTCTTTTTGAAATTTCTACGACGAACCCTTTACCCCTAGTCTAAAAGAAAAGAAAAAAAGGGTACCCTTTTCACCGTTACTAGGAAAGGGTCGTCCAATTTTAGTTTGGTGTTTTTTATTTTAAGGTTTGGTTTTTATATTTTTATCAGTTTTATTCTGCACTGAGGACGGTCAAGCGGAGGTCTTGACCGAAATATTTGCATAATTTTTCAATTTTTTCACTGGCTGTTAATTGTCCTCGTTTTCTTCCTTTCTTCGTGATTTTTTTGTTTGTAGGCATTGATGACCTTATCCATGTCAAAATCCAAAACCCAATCATGATCGCGATCATTTTCAATTTGTTCGGTTCATTTTGCCTCGTTTTATCTTTCGTCATTATGAAATAAATATCGCCGAACCTTTGTTTCTTAACAAAGATATGGTAGGTATTGATGACCTTATCCATGTCAAAATCCCAAACTCAATCATCATCGCTATCATTTTTAAATTTTCACACGTTTTGATTCTCGCTGTCCAGGTTGATTTTCATTAATTCGCTCACATGTTCGGTGTCGCACCGTCTTCTAACCGCGTGTCTTTGCTATTCTTTTTCATTTTTGACAAGCCCCTGCTGTTCTTCTAACCGCGTGTGTGTTTGCTCTTCATTTTTGACTTGCTCACATACTCGGTGTCGCATGTCTTCTAACCGCTTATCTTTGCTCTTCTTTTTCATTTTTGACAAGCCACTGCTGTTCTTCTAACCGCGTGTGTCTTTAATCTTCATTTCATTTTTGACACACCGCCGCTTTTTTTCTAACCGTGTGTGTCTTCGCTCTTCATTTTCATTGTTGACTCGCTCACTTGTTCGATGTCGTATGTCTTCTAACCATGTGTGTCTTTGCTCTTCATTTTTGTTTTAACACACTCTAATTGTCGTTTTCGCATATCTTCTAACCGCCCGTGTCTTTGCTCTTCATTTTGATTTTTGCCATGTTTTAGGATTTTGATTACTTCAGACAATTTAGCAATGGCCTTTGCTTTAGCTGTCCGTATTGGTGTTGTCGCAATTGATGGTCCAGGTTGTCGAGTTTCACATCTTGTCACTTTTGATAGTTCAGGTGTTGGTACCCAAGGAATCATCATTTACAGTAACTGCCACTGCAAATTTTCGTTTTTTGGGCCTTCCAACAGACATTATATTATATAAATAACTGTTTCGTTGGAAACTTCAACAATCTTATTTATGCTATGCATAACATCGTATAATAAAATGCTTATATGATGCCATGTATATATATATGTATATATATATATATATATATATATATATATATATATATATATATATATATATATATATATATATATATATATATATATATATATATATATATATATATATATATATATATATATATATATATATATATATATATATATATATATATATATATATATATATATGATGGTCGGCCTGCGCAACCAGGATGACCATCCTTGTTACAGCTACAATTGTTCTGTCACACAGAAACTTATGAATCCCCCAAAATTAGCACTGATCTACGCGTTTCATCATGAAATATTAATGGAGGCGTCTCAGTAAAATTACCCATAATCCAAACTCTTATTTGACACAAACGACATTCTCTGTCTACAAGAGCACCTTCTCACTGCAGACAGTCCGTGTTTTTTCAACACGATTGCTTCTTCTGCCGTAACAAGTCGTACCGCTAGAGATCCGGGGCTGGTCGGCCGAGTGGAGGTACTGCTATTCTTGCTGCCGTCTTCATGCTGAAACACTTTCGCGACAGTGACTATTTTACGGCAGTCAAAATTCAGAATTATGTGGTGATCTCAGTGTATTTACCCACCGATTACCGTAATGTTATATCAGAAAGACAGTTTGATCAAGCTTGCCGCCTAGTCAGTTCCCTCGTGTCTGTGAAGTGAAAAACCTAGCAGTAATCCTTGCTGGTGATATGAACTGTAACATTTTGACAACAGTAGCAGTCGTACAAACATTATGAATAGTATGTGGCCTCAGCTCTTGTCGGTCGGGAATGCCCCAAGGTTTCACATATATCCATAACTCTGGCAGTACCTCTTCTGTGGACTTTTTCATGTGTTCCCCGAATGCAAAATCAGACTCCGGATCCTCACTTATCTCCACTTTCCAAACCTTAGACCATATGCCTATCAGTAATATATTCCCTATTCAACTTATTGCACAGAGGGGCCCAAGTCCAGACAATGATAGTAAATGGCATGAAACCACTGACTGGGTTTGTTTAGGTATGTTTACCTTCCGGGCTGTTAGTGATTCTATTTTGAAAAAGATCAAAGAGCCGTTTCATCTACTTTCCCAAAAAACTATTAACCTTTGCAGAGAAGCAAACCTTGCTGAATATTTACTGTGCAGATATCGTCACGCTCTACGCGCTGCCGAGCGTCCTAGTTTTAACCATACGAAGAGTACGTCTTGGAACTGAGAAACATAGTTGGTCAGGTAGACCTAATCTCGTTGATTCTTGTTCTAAATCAAAATTCTGGTTTCTTGTCTGGAAGGAGTGTGGTATAACACAGTAAGGTTTGGTAAATGAAACTCATCTGAAAACAAAGCGACTTTTCGCGACATTTGTAGCTGTAACAAGGATGGTCAGCCTGGTTGCACAGCGCACACTGTATTTTATTTTGACGGGGCGTTTCCAGCTTGTTCGAATGCCCTGTCTGCGCACAGCGCGAACGGCAAGTAAGAGCTTTATAGTGCTGGACAATATGTCCATAAGCTTGGCAGTTGTAGCAGTGAGGAAGGAGAGGAAGCAATTTCTCGATGCGGATTTGGTCATACTCGATTTATCACTGACGAGGAAATGGCTGCTAATAAGTCTTCTCGACGATAAAAGCGAAGCTTGTAGGACCTAGTTTTGCCAATACGGGAGACTTCACTTCAGTTATTTATCAAGTTCTGCAACTGACCGTCAGTAACACTGTCAGGAATGAAACGGGCAATTCCATAATACACTAAAACTTTTAGCTGTAGTCTTAGGGATTGGTCCTTTGATTTGATAGCATCAGCTACAGCAGTAGCTTCATTTTTATCACTTACGACGAGGCGCGAAGCATCGTTTCCCGGTCTAAGCTCAGTTATCGCCGACTTCGAGTCACTTCACAAGTTATCAATTAAAATTTTGCGGTCAGTGGGGTCGTTCAGCTCTTAAGGCGGATTCTTTAAATATACGGCAAAGGAGGGTTTGGATGACTGTGTGGGGGCTTGAGACAAAGAAGGCAATGGTTTGCGCTTCGATAGGACGTAATTATCGAATTTGACACATAGTTCGTTAACTTTACGAGTAAGCGTAGCACTTGATTTCCCTACGAAAACTGGTGCTTCGTCCGGCTCGTACAGCACGAAACGCTGTAGTGGCATTTCCTTTTCATCACACTTTACAAGAACTTTAAGCATGTCAAACTGTTATCTGCAGCTTTCTGTCGGTCACTTGGGAGATTTGTGCAGTTTGCAAAATTCTACATTATTTTCTTTGCTTCCATTAACGAATCAGTGATAAGAAAAATATTATTTTTTTTTTTTTTGTTCTTAAAAATATCTTTTAAGAACAGTGAAAATGAAATCTGATTGTTTGAATTAATTAGGTGGAAATTTACATAATCCTAAACATATATTTTTTATAAAAGGGACCTCCATACGCAGTTTGGGTATTAGTGGGTGTCAAACCTGAAAACAAAATTTGGGCATAAAAGCAAAAAAAAAAAAAAAAAAACTAGAAACACACGGTACCAGACATCTTAAGAAGGTGTGGCTTTCCTTTAAAACTGTAGTTGTCTTTTGGAATCGACTAATCAGTTTTATTAATTTAAATAATTAGTTTTGTTTGTTTCCTGGTTCAAGGTGGCTATATTGACCAGAATACGGTACTACCCTAAAAGCTTCACAACTTTGAAGCAATCAAAGAAAAATCTTCAAAAATCGCTCCGGGCTATTTCTAGATCCAAATAGGGGTCCATGGAGGGAAAAAGTTTTTATTTTGATGTCCTTGGTACTTAAGGATTATGAAAACAGTTGCATAAGATTTAAAGAAAATATTATGCTTTGATTATTTTTTTTTCCCGAAAAATAACAAGCTCAGTGGTTAGTAAGACAATATACTTGGATAAAGACTATAAGCTGATTCAAAACTTTGCAAAAAATATTCATCGACATGGACATTCCAAAAACCGAAAATAATTCGTCTGAGAGTACTTTACTTGAAAACTAATAGAAAAACACAGGGACATGCGCAAAGAAGGCTATCGGAGGACTCCCCTCCCCTGAAATACTAATTTTTTTCTGACATTCTAAGTAATTCTTATTCACACTGTCTATTTTTTTTACATTATCCCACCAAAAACAAATCTTGCCTACGCTGGGAAAGCAGATGAAACGGCACTTTGATCTTTAACAAAATAGAATCACTAACATCCCGGAACGTAAACATATCTACACAAGCCCAGTCAGTGGTTTCATTCCATTTACTATCATTGTCTGGACTTGAACCCCTCGGTGCAATAACTTGAACAGGGTATACCTTAGGTCGTACACAGGGGCCCCCCTCCAAAATCCTAAGTTTTCTTGAACTCTTCGGCACTTTTTTTCAGATTATAAATTTCTTTTTATTTTCCATTCCCAATAAAAAAAAAATCTGCGTATGGGCCTGATTTTAATCGTAACTAACTTTCTTAATCGTAAACTTTTGTTTAGAAGTTTTCCAATAGGACCGTAGCCAGATTTTTTTTGTAAATTCCCAAAAATCCGTTTTCTCTGTGCCTTGCCTAAAAACAAAGCAAAGTTCGGAAAAGAATATTTTAGCTTCAAGTCAATAATCTGTATTCCATCTTGTTTTACTACTAATCCCTTCGATATTCACTTTAGAAGCTGTCAAAGAGGGATTGTTTATATATAGAAATTAATCGTGAATATTAAAGTATTTATTAGGACAAGGTGTAAAAACAAAGAGGGACAGCTCTCGTGAAATATGAATGGAAGAAATTTTATACTTGTAGGGGAGGTAGTTATATTAAAACTTTTCCACAATTTTATTTTTGGGAATAATTAGCACCGCGTTGATAGAGAACACCTGGTTAAATACAAAAGGATTTCTGCACCAATTTTGGCGACATTAATGTCATAAAGATGTTATGCGAAACGGGTCTTTAATCAATTTCTTGTGAGGTTTGTGCCAGAGAGATATCTTCTGGGAAGATATTTTCATAATGTTTGCTCCCCAGGAACAACCCGGCATTTTATACACTTTTTAGTTACTTAGTTATGCTTATCGGCACCGCTAAATCGTTTGGTGAAGGCTTTGAACCAATCACATATTTACGCATAGGGGAGAACAAAGGGATTGGAAGGATTAGTGAGAACCCCATGGAAAGATCAAAGAAGAATAAGGCCTAAAACGGCATTTTTTCCTAAGCTTTTGACACCCTGATTAAAATCCTCCCAGCGGTTTTCCCCTCAGAATCAGAACTATATACCCCTAAGAATACCCCATTTTCACTTTTCACAAATTTAAAAACATATGCAGCCGTTTTCTAGCCTAAATGTGTTCGAAAACCTATCATCTCTCACAACGAATAAGTTCATACGGAGCTTTTGTGATTAGTACCTTGTACTTCGTGAGCTAAAGGAATCTATGTTTATTATTTGGCAATGGACCATAACACTCGGCAACTTTTTCTGTCATATACATCTTTACGTATTTTCATGCTCATAAGTTTCGACCTGGGATCAGTAATTCACTGACAATACCTAACAATAAGCTTTTAAAAACATGTTAGTTCCTTTATTGTCTACAGTGAAAGCAACTGAAAATTTACTTCGCCATTTACCCTCTATTTAGAAAGCAATTACAATGCTT
Organism: Artemia sinica; assembly: GCA_027921565.1. Taxonomy (NCBI): domain Eukaryota; kingdom Metazoa; phylum Arthropoda; class Branchiopoda; order Anostraca; family Artemiidae; genus Artemia; species Artemia sinica. The sequence continues at coordinate 657,314 of CM051268.1, read as the reverse complement.
TAAACACTATTTGGACCTCTCTTTTTTCATTATTTCTTATTCTCTTTTTTGTCTAATATCCCAGGAAATCACGAAACATATTATTTTATTTAATTAAAAATCTGCCCGGGAAAAATATATAAACAGCTAAGTATAAATGAAAAAAAAACAAAACAACAAACACAAGTAAAAAATAAAACCAGAATGATGCAAGATTTACAAATAATAACAATTGACAAATAAAAAAAACAAAAAAGAGTTCTAACCATGGGTGACCTGCAATTCTCTTTTTGTTTTATTTTCACTCGGTTTTGAAATTGTTATTTCTGGGCTGGTTATGCTATATTTGTTAATCACTCTTCAGTTGGCTGTCCACAAGGACGTACCCAGAATTTTGTTCAGGAGGGGGGGGGGGGGGGTACGAAAAACTGTAGAAAAAGCGTCAAAAATACGCATTTTTGTTACGTGCTTACATGTCGCACCGAAATTTCCGGGTGGACTTCAAACTCGGTACCCTTGGATATGGCCTCGGTTGTCCATGGTGCTACGTGAAACAATGCTTTACTTATTTTCATTGCTTCGTGCTATCTCTGTCCAACCGAGCAGACTTAATGAAAATAACCTTAGGTAATAATATGAATACATTCATCATTTCAACTTCTATATCTAGTTGGATGCAGGGTTGCCACCCCTAGGAATTTATTACTATTTCTAGTGATTTTTCATATCGCCTAAACAAACAATACTAAATTTGCACCTAAATCACTAGATTATTGAAAAAATCACTAGATCAACAAGAAAATCACTAAAATCTAGTGATTTTTTTTTTATCGCCAGGTGGCAGCTCTGAGTGCACGCTTAGTCACTTAAAAGGCCGAAGCAGAATGATATGCAAAAGGGGAGGGAACTTGGATATCAAACTTTCGAAGATTCCTTGTTCTACTTCCTATATTTAATTCTCTATTTCCAACTTCCTAAAACTTTCTACTTCCTATGTTTAATTTTCCTTTATTTCTAATTTTTTTGCATGCAACTGATCAAAAGCTCAGAAAAGATTCGTTTTTTTCAAAAACTACTGCTTTTTCGGTAATTGGTTTAGATCCAAGTTATCGAAGATATTTATGAAAGTCCTACATCCTTGCTACGATTTGTAGCTGCCTTAGCAAGATCCTCCATCCAAAATTAAAAAAAAAATCTCATGTCCAAGTTTTTTTCCTTGAAATATATGCCCATCCCTCTTGCTCTACCAATTGTTGATAGTTGAAAATCTGGAGAACTTGATTTTATTTCTCTTTCTTTAAAACACAAAATATAGTCTTTCTTCCTTTACAGTTGACAACTTCAGACCCAAAAATGGTTTGTTCAAACATTAATGCTCCAGAACATAAGACCTCTACATTGTCAAGCTGAAGATTAAATTGGCAAAATGGAGTTCGTGAAACGGAAAACAACGGTCATAAACGAGAAAATCATAAGAAATGAATTGATTCTAAAATGTATAAAAGCATTTATGGTTTCTAAAACTTGTTTTAGCCTTTATACGGTATGTCTGAACTAAGCACCCCATTGAACAAAGGAAAGCAAACATAGCTACGCTGCTTATAGGGGGTGCCCATCGGAGGGGATTGTCCTCTAGACATTTTTGTCCCCCTTTGGATTAAAAATAAAATTTTTGCTACCTTTATTGAAACACAAAAAAACTAAATTGCTCACCTAGATTTTGGACTATAAATGTTGCCTCCCCCCACTACATTATCGTTAATTTGTGCCCCTGGCTGCTCTCCTGATATAATTTATATATATATATATATATATATATATATATATATATATATATATATATATATATATATATATATATATATATATATATATATATATATATATACATATATATATATACTTCTATTTGAACTATTACTCTATTATATACTTCTAGCAATTTCCTGGTCTTAGATATATGCCAGCGCATAAATATTTATAATCTAAATCTTAAATTATACGGTTTGAAAAGTCGGCTTTTCAGGATTTTAGCCTATAAGAAAGCTATATTTAACTCGCCTGTAAAAAAAAGAGATACACTTAAGCTTATTTACAGAAGATAATCTATGCTACCTTGATAAAAGCCTACTATCTTGTTTCCATGCGGCTAGCTCTGTGTTTACAATTTGAACTATTTAACGTTAACTGTTCCAGCCGACTTTTATTATAGGCATAGCTTGAGATTACAAATTATACAATTTGAATAAACCTTAAGGTTCGTCATACTAAATCAAGTAGGGGCCATAAATAAATAAAATCTGAATAGGCTTTTTTTGTGTATGTTATCCGAGCCTAAGGGGGGTGAGAATTGTGTAGGCTAGTATTTCAGAGAATTCCTTTACCCCCGATGGTGTCCAGATCCCTGTTTATGAGGGGTAGATAGTCCAATTGAGTTGATTGGATGAGGATGAATGGAGTGTTTGTACCAAATAAAACTATGAAATTAAATACTCAAAAAGAGAAATGGACATTTGAGATATACCATATTTAAAGGTTTCCTGTTGACTCGTAATCATAACTGGATGTCGTAACAAGAAAGCCAACGAGTAAAGTTTTTTGGCTTCTTTATAGAATATATGTCATGTAGGCTAAGGCTGAACTGCTGCTTTTTTATTGCTTTTAGCTGCTCTTTTGGATATTATCCGTTTTTTTCTTTTGGGGATTCATTCCAAATTATAAATTTATTAATACCTAATATCAGTCAAATTATAAACTGCATCTAAAAGGAGTAAATATATCAAATTGAAAAATACATGATGAACACTTCACATGAGAACACTTCAATTACATTGAAACAAAAAACACTTAATAGTTTATTCGGTATGAAGAAAAATAAAATGCCAGCTATTTTCTGGTAAAAAATGGAAAGCTCATCCGTTTTAAATGTAATTAAATGAAATAATATGCAGAATGAAGTAGCTTCAGGAAGATGTTGAATTTTCATCCTAGTTCGTCACTTTTAATCCAAGCAAAATGTTAGGACACTTAGTATCAATTATTGAGTTTAAGCTTTGATTTCCAAATGCTCACAAAAATTACCAAATTTAAGAAAGTCGCAACAATAAGTCACCTGTGGTCAAAATACTCAAAGACTCCTCTTAGATTCCCACCCAGGGTCGAAGCTTCTGCTATGGTCATTTCCATGAAATCTCCAAAGAGTTTCTTTTTAAAATAGCTTTCAAGCGTAGTTAGGGGTATTTAGCCTTTTTTTGCTTTTCTTCAAAGCTTTGAAAAAAAGTGTTATAATATTCCAAATGTTACATTTGTTATATTTATGCATATTTTTGGTAATCATTTGTGGGGTGATCGAATTTTTTAAACCACTGTAGATACGAAAGAACGTTGCAACATCTAGTACCCTGAGGTCATAAGACTGTCAAAGACTCCTAATTGAACCTCCCAAATTGAAAGCTTTTATTATGACCTGGCCTTTTAATGTAACTTGGGCACTGGACAAAGGGCGCCATTGTCACTCGAGCGCAACGTTAGGTGGGGATGTCGATATCTCGCTTTCGTCACACCCATTCGTTTTAGTGTGAATCTGCCTGGTATTTATGAATGAATGTTTTCAAATTAAACCCCGTTTCATCAATAAGAAAAAAAAAAAAAAACGGGTTGGACGCGTATGTCCCTTTCCCTTTGGACGATAAAACCATGCAAGTGCTGTATCAAGTATGACTCACAAAAATCTTGTTAATTTTTTGTCAACTTTTCAACTTTTTGGCATCCCTGCTTTGAATAAAAAAAAAAAAAAAAAATCAAGGTACTATCACTTAAATATAATAACTCCCTATGCCCTAGTTTTTTCTCTAGTGCATTCATATATAATTACTGTCCCATTATTTTTTTGAATACTTTTAAAACTCATATTCTTCCTCTTCAGAGGCAACAAAATAAAGCTCTGCGTCTATTGAAAAATTTCCTGCCTAGCCCGTTTTCTTACCCTGGTAATCGTCAATAAAAAGTATGTATCAAATTTTAAATATCCTTCCACTGGATCTTTTCTCTTCTTTCCATTCTGTTCTTTATATGATTAAACACGTTTCAAGGTCTTTTGCCTGAGTATTTTTATTTTGCATAATAATTTTTTTTTCAGGATGATAATCAGGTTTTGCATACATATTGGACCCGTGGCAGTTCTGTTGTCCGTCAGGCTTTTTAAAATCTGAAAGGTCCCGTTTTTTCACCAAGGCATAGTAATATATAATTGGAATAAATTTCATAGTTTTATAGATTTGAATAATTCATTGGTTTCAATAATAAAATTAGATTAATGAATTCATTTAATTAGTAATTATTAATTTGATTTATTTTTTGGGGTGGATGCTCCTCATTTCATTTTATTTATTTGGTTACTTTGATTTTTTGCGGATTTTGTTTGTTGTTACCGTACGGAGAGTTGAAGAGAAATTTTTTTTATTACGGTATCTGGAGATAGTATTAGTTATTTTTTGTTGAGTGTATATAAACCCACACACGAGTTATTCTCACTGTGGGTAATTAATTTGATAGTTTTTGTCAAAAATTTTTTTTATTGATTAATAAAGAACTTGAACTATGCCCCCCTATGGATACTATCTTGATAGGATACCGTCTCTGCTTTAAATAAAAAAAATAATTAACTTATTGTCACCCCTGCTTTCAAAAAAATCGAGGTATTATCATTTAAATATGATAGCTCACTTCCGCCCCCCTCTGTATACCACCTTGATAAAATGCCGTTTCTACTTTAAATTAAAAAAAAAACTTTTTGGGAACCCTGCTTTCAATAAAAAAATTTCGAGATATTATCATTTAAATGTAATACCCCCCTACCCCCCCCCGCCTCTGGATACCACCTTGATAGGATACCGTCTCAGCTTTCATTAGAAAAATAAGTTACTTAATAAAAAAACTAGGTCACTATATGGTTCAAACAAACACACAAAATAACGTTAATCAGCTTAGTGTTCCTTGAAAAAATTGAGGGTATGAGTAAAGGCGTACAAAGACAACAACAAAAATGTCGAAATTGTTCAGATATACCTCAAATTATTTGAAAACTGAGTCATAGATTCGCCGTGGCATTCAATAAGATCCAAAGAATCTAATTAAAAGGGAGCACACACAAAAGCCAAATTAGGCCAGTAGCCTGTGAGAAATCGCAAAATACCCAAGACAATGAACAAGTCTTGATGGGGGGCACACTGGGTGTATCAAAATATGTCAATGGTTTCCCAGGGAATTAGATATCATTTTCTTCTGTCTCCACTTTAAATGAAAAAAATATTTATCCTTTTGGCATCCCTGCTTTCAATAAAAAAAAAAGGTATTATCACTTAAAAATGATAGCCCCCTACCCCCCCCCCCCTATAGGCGATAATTTACAATTTATTTATGAGTCATATTTTTGGGGTAGCTTCCGAACAATTGAGTATTAAACATTCAGGCGTTCAACAATTGAGTATTAAACATTAAGAAAATCGTATCTAAAAACAGCAAAAAAAAAAAAAAAAAAAAATCCGCAAAACTTACAATTCAAGCTGTAGAAACAATCTGTCGGCTGTCAATTTTCAAAATCTAACTGAAGGCTGAAGCTGTATAGTAGTGAATTCGTTCTGTAATTCTATTCAACTTGAAAATAAATTCTTGACTATACGAACGATGTTAGAAATAGAGATTGGGAAACTACATTCGAAATGATTTAAACAAGATGATTCGAAATGATTTATTTTTTGTCAACATATGAAGAACTGTGGTATATTGCAATACTTGCAATTGCATATTGCATCTGTCTGGTTTTTATGCAAAGTAACAAAAGAGACGAAAATTAATGAACGAGAGAGTAGTGAAGAATTATGGTATGCAATGTAATATTTGGCAGGGAAGTCACTGGTGATAAATCGCTAGGGTGGCACCGTGATTGCGTGATTTTCGGGGAACCAAATTTTTTTTCGGGGTCACGCATAGATTTTCGGAAAAATACCCAAAAATTCGGGATAGTGCAAGCCCTTCTTGATTTCTAATCTGGAAAATCGAAATACTAAGCCACACGAGAAGGAAAAAGCTCCGACTTTGCAGTTGACGCAATAAAGAATTGCCGCAAAATTAATTTAAAGTCGACCGAACGCGGCCACCTCTGTCGGCGGCGGCACGCCTTTGGCGCGCCGGCGGCGTTACGAAACTTCGGCGGCGTTCGACCGGGTTTCTCGTCGGCGGCGTTCGGTCGATCCGCCGGCGCGGCGCCGGGGTCTAGTTGTAGAATTGTCCCTAACTTCTAATTGGACCTAAAACTTGATGAGAGAAAGAGAGTAAAAAGAAGATGTTTAACGAAAGAGGTTAAAGACTGTAAAACTGGCCTACCCTACAGAGGTGCAACCTGGGGAGATTCATTTCCCGAGTGTATGTAAATTTGATTATTTTTCAAAGCTCCTGCTTTTGGCTGCCTTCAAGATTTTAGATTCTCTGCTTATTCGACTAGAAATCTTCAGCCATTCTTTAGGAGAGCAGCTGCCACAGCAGCGACAAGAAAATGCGTTGGATCCCCTCGGCATTAAATGCTGTGCTGTAGTGCAGTTTCGTTGTGTGTTTTCATTTGTTTCATTACATTGAAATTCTTCTACTTTCCCAGCCGCAAAAACATTCTCTCGGGATGCAGAATGGTAAAAATTTTTATCCTTTTGGCATCCCTGCTTTCAATAAAAAAAATAAGGTATTATCACTTAAAAATGATAGCCCCCTTATAGGCGATAATTTACAATTTATTTATGAGTCATATTTTTGGGGTAGCTTCCGAACAATTGAGTATTAAACATTCAGGCGTTCAACAATTGAGTATTAAACATTAAGAAAATCGTATCTAAAAACAGCAAAAAAAAAAAAAAAAAAAAATCCGCAAACTTACAATTCAGCTGTAGAAAAAATGCAATCTGTTCGGCTGTCAATTTCAAAATCTAACTGAAGGCTGAAGCTGTATAGTAGTGAATTCGTTCTGTAATTCTATTCAACTTGAAAATAAATTCTTGACTATACGAACGATGTTAGAAATAGAGATTGGGAAACTACATTCGAAATGATTTAAACAAGATGATTCGAAATGATTTATTTTTTGTCAACATATGAAGAACTGTGTATATTGCAATACTTGCAATTGCATATTGCATCTGTCTGGTTTTTATGCAAAGTAACAAAAGAGACGAAAATTAATGAACGAGAGAGTAGTGAAGAATTATGGTATGCAATTAATATTTGGCAGGGAAGTCACTGGTGATAAATCGCTAGGGTGGCACCGTGATTGCGTGATTTTCGGGGAACCAAATTTTTTTTTCGGGTCACGCATAGATTTTCGGAAAATACCCAAAAATTCGGGGATAGTGCAAGCCCTTCTTGATTTCTAATCTGGAAAATCGAAATACTAAGCCACACGAGAAGGAAAAGCTCCGACTTTGCAGTTGACGCAATAAAGAATTGCCGCAAAATTAATTTAAAGTCGACCGAAACGCGGCCACCTCTGTCGCTGCGGCACGCCTTTGGCGCGCCGGCGGCGTTACGAAACTTCGGCGGCGTTCGACCGGGTTTCTCGTCGGCGGCGTTCGGTCGATCCGCCGGCGCGGCGCCGGGGGTCTAGTTGTAGAATTGTCCCTAACTTCTAATTGGACCTAAAACTTGATGAGAGAAAGAGAGTAATGGGATTGTGAATAATTATCCTTAAAGAATCACGCGAAGAAGATGTTTAACGAAAGAGGTTAAAGACTGTAAAACTGGCCTACCCTACAGAGGTGGCAACCTGGGGAGATTCATTTCCCGAGTGTATGTAAATTTGATTATTTTCAAAGCTCCTGCTTTTGGCTGCCTTCAAGATTTTAGATTCTCTGCTTATTCGACTAGAAATCTTCAGCCATTCTTTAGGAGAGCAGCTGCCACAGCAGGCGACAAGAAAATGCGTTGGATCCCCTCGGCATTAAATGCTGTGCTGTAGTGCAGTTTCGTTGTGTGTTTTCATTTGTTTCATTACATTGAAATTCTTCTACTTTCCCAGCCGCAAAAACATTCTCTCGGGATGCAGAATGGTAAAAATTTTTCACCATTAAACAATATTGATTTCACCATACCATGATTTCACCATAAAACCATGAAAAAATGCATTTCTTTGAAATCTAGGGGGTGGGTGATTTTTTTTTTTTTTTTAATTTTATTCAATGAAAATACCCCCCCAAAAAAAATTTTCAATGAAAATGGCAAAAAGTGTTTTTCGAAATTTAGAGTAAGGGGGGAAAATATCGGGGCAATTGTGCCAAATGTCTGCGACTTAACGATAGTTATTAAAATGCTCTAATGCCCAGAAGGAAAATCAGGTTAGGCAACGCTATAGCGTTTGCCTATAGTAAAGACCATACGGCTCCAGTGTTTTATTATTTATTTATTTATTATTTTTTTCCCAGAGGCACTTCATATGAAAGGAGTCGTCATAAAAAACTTCAAAGGGGGCTCATTCGATTGGAAATCGAGAGTTCTAGTGCCCTTTTTAAGGGTCAAAAGTGATTGGAGGCAAGGAACACCCCTTCTACGCCTACCATTTCCCCAAACACATCCAATCAAAATTTTTAGATAACCATTTTGTTCTACGTAGTTGATTTCCACATAGAAATTATGTTTTTGAGAAGGACACTCCCCCACAGCCCTCAGGACAAGGTTTTAAGTTATGCCCTGGGGGCATATAAGTTTTTTTTTTCATTGAAGGCATTGTCGTACTAACTTCAAAAAGGGCTCATTTGATTGGAAATGCAAAGGGCTAGTGCCGTTTTTAATACTCGAAAGTGATTGGAGGGCAACTAACCCTCCTGTCACGCCCATCTTTTCCCCAAACACAGCCAATCAAAATTTTGAGATAGCCATTTTGTTCAACGCGGTTGAAATTCTGGAAATTAGGTCTTTGAGGATGACAACCCCCCCCACAGCCCTCAGGGCAAGTGTGTTGTAAGTTGTGCCCTGGGGGCATATAAGGTTTTTATAGAAAGCGTTGTCGTAGAAACTTCAAAAATGGCTCATTTGATTGGAAATTTAAATGGCTAGTGCCTTTTTAATGGTCGAAGTGATTGGAAGGCAACTAATACCCCTTCCACGCCCAGCATTTCCCCAAACACATCCAATCAAAATTTTGAGATAGCAATTTTATTCAACATAGTTGAAAGTTCTGTAAATTATATCTTTGAGCGCGACACTCCCTCCCAAGGTCTTCAGGGCAAGGTTTATTAGTAATGCCCTGGGGCATATATGGTTCTTATGGAAGGAATGCTCATATAAACTTCAGAGAGGGCTCATTTGATTGGAAATTGAAATCCAAGTTCACTTTTTAAGCGTCAAAAGATATTGGAGGGTAACCAGCCCCCCCCCCCCTCCTATGCCCTTTTTTCCCAAAGGTATCCGATAAAAAATTTGAGATAGCTATTTTGTTAAAACTAGTTCAAAGATCATATAACAAAAACTCCGGTGTCGACACAAACCCCCAGGGCCGGGGGCAGGCGTTGTAAGTTATGCCCTGGGGGCATATATGGTTCGTATGGAGGGGATGCTCCTATAAACTTCAAAGAGGGATCATTCGATTGGAAATTGAAAGTTCAAGTTCACTTTTTAAGAGTCAAAAGACATTGGAGGGCACCTATCCCCCCTCCCCACCCTTTTTTTCTCAAACCCATCTGGTAAGAACTTTGAGATAGCCATTTTTTTAAATAGTTCAAAGACAATATAACAAAAACTCCGGGGTCGACACAGCCCCCCAGGGCCCGAAGGCAGGCATTGTAAGTTATGCCCTGGGGGAATATATGGTTCTTATGGAAGGGTTGCACTTAAAAACTTCAGAGATGGCTAATTTGATTGAAATTGAAAGTTCTAGTTCAGTTTTGGAGAGTCATAAGAGATTGGAGGGCAACTAGTCCCCCCCACGCCCCTTTTTTTCCCGAATGCATCCGATAAAAAATTTGAGATAGACATTAAGTTAAAAATTGTTCAAAAGTCAGATAACAAAAACTAAGGAGTCGACACAACCCCCCAGGGCCCGGGGACAGGCGTTGTAAGTTATGCCCTGGGGCATATATGGTTCTTATGGAAAATAAATCTATCTATCTATCTATCTAAAAAAAAAATCTATCTATCTATATATGGCAGGGATACTCGTATAAACTTCAGAGAGGGCTCATTTGACTGGAAATTAAAAGTTTGAGTACACTTTTTAATAGTCAAAAGAGATCCAAGGGGAACTATCCCCCCCCCCCCGCCTTCTTTCTCCAAAACCCAACCCATCTGATGAAAATTTTGAGATAGACATTTTGTTAAAAATAAAATAGTTCAAAGATCGGATAAGAAAAGCTCCGGTGTAATTACAACCCCCCAGGGCCTGGGAAGGCGTTCTAAGTAGGCCCTAAGGGCATACATGGTTCTTATGAAAGGGATGCTCGTATAAAACTTCTTAGAGATCTCATTTGAATTGGAAATTGAAAAGTTCTAGTTTACTTTTCAAGAGTCAAGAAATTTAAGGGCAACTAGCCCACCCATGCCCTTTTTCCACAAACCCGTCCGCTACAAATTTGTAGATAGCCCGTTTTTTTTTTAAATTGTTCAAAAATTTGATAACAAAACTCCTGTATCAACACAACCCCCCAGGGCTCAGGGGGTAGGCGTTGTAAGTGTTGTCCTGAGGCGTGTATGGTTCTTATGAAAGGGATGCTCATATAAACTTCAGAGAGAGTTCATTTGATTGGAAATTGAAAGTTCTAGCTCACTTTTTAAAAGTCAAAAGATATCCGAGGGCAAATAGCCCCCCCCGACCACCCTTTTTTCTCCAAGCCAATCCAATAAAATTTTTAAAATAGCCATTTCATTAAAAATAATTCAAAAGTCAGATAAGAAAAACTCCTGTGTTGACGCAGCCCCCCATGGCCCGGAGGCAGGCGTTGTAAGTAATGCTCTGGGGGTATATATCGTTTTTATGGAAGGGATGCTCGTATAAACTTCGGAGAGGGTTTATTTGATCGGAAATTGAAGTTCTCGTTCACTTTTAAGAGTCAAAAGAGATTGGAGGACAACTAGCCCCCCTCCCCCTCCACGCCCTAAATGCATCGGATAAAAATTTTGAGACAGACATTTTGATGAAATAAGTTCAAAGTTCAGATAACAAAAACTCCGCTGTCGACACAGCCCCCCCCAGGGCCCGAGGGTAGGCGTTCACCAGCCCGCCCCGCCCAGCCCCCCGGGCCCGAGGCCGTTGTAGGCGTTGTAAGTTATGCCCAGGGGGCATATGTGGTTTTTATGGAAGGGATGCTCGTATAAACTTCATAGAGGGCTCATTTGATTGGAAATTGAAAGGTCTAAATCACTTTTTAAGAGTTAAAAGGGATCGGAGGCCAGCTAGCCTTCCCCCCACACTCCATTTATTTTTTTCCCAGACGCACTTCATATAGAAGGGGTCGTCGTATAAACTGCAAAGGAGGCTCATTTCAAAGGGGGCAAACTTTTTTCAATTTGATTCTGTTACTTTGATACCAGTTTTGATACTTTGATGAAGATTTGATTTTTTTTTTAAGTTTGATTTTGAAATTTTTTTTTTTAAACTTGAAACTTTTTGCAATCAAAAACGAATAAAAATTAATTAAAAAAAAAAATCCGAAAAATAAGTTTTTTCAAAGAAAAGTAAAGGCCATTTTAAACTTGAGCTCAGCAGTTAAAATTCAAACTCAAAATGACCAAAAATTACTATTAAAGAATAAATGAAACCCAAAACGAAGAGAAATTAAATAAACAATCATAGGAAAAACATACAACAAGTAATAATATTAATGAATAAATGGACCTTAAAGCGAGTAATGCTTAGATTGAATATGAAAATCAAGCTTAAAACGGAAAAAATATTTTGCTATTGAAGTATAAATGAAACTCAAAACGAACGGAAATTGAATAAACAATCAATGCAAACAAACATACAATAGATATTAATGTAAATAAATAAATAAATCTTAAAACGAGTGAACTTAAATTGAATATGCAAATCCAGCTTGAAACGAACAAAAATCTTTACAAACAAGAGTTTGGGTGGCGCCTCCTTCTCTCACTGTAAAAGTCCAAAACCTACTGCGTCATTGGCGCTTTACTGAAAACTATATGCATCTTGAACAGTCTTTGAAAGTATAAACAACATCAAATTGAATATTTAATATATAATGATATTAGTTTGTTGGAAGTTCCATCAGTACGAGAATTTACTTCACTCTAATTTTATTTTTATTTCCAATGCTGTAAGAGCTGGAAAAGAAAGTATTTGTAGTATAAATCGTTTTTCAGTGAAGCGCCAATGACGCAGTAGGCTTTTGGTTTTTATTTACAGTTAAGGAAGGGGGCAGTATCCAAACTCTTGTTTGTAGTGAAACTATATTCTTCTTGAACAACTTTAGAAAGAACTAATAAATTAAACTGAATATTTGATGTATAATGATATTATTATTGCTGAAAGCTCATTATTTCAAAATTTTACTATAATTTTAATGCTTATTTTCAATATTAAGTACAAAAGAAAATATTTTTAATTCAGTTGATTTTCAGTAAAGCGCCAATGACGCATTAGGTTTTAGACCTAATGCGTCAAATCCCTTGAGCTAGGTCTCAGGAAAAGTACACATTATTCCTGTGGCTGGGGAAATATATACGGTACCATAAACTAATTATTGTGGCATAGCCTTTAATGTTGAGGTCCTTTTTTATTATTTTTTTTTGTTTTACATCGAGTACATTACTATCAGATACATACAAAAAATAAAAGAAACGAAAAACAAAAAATAAATACTTTTTAAATGTTCTTCCGCCTCTAAGTTCAGTTACTGCAAAGTTCTATGACAAAAAAGTTTTGGTGTTTTATAAAATACATTGAAGTGACAATATGACACTTATTCGTTTAACAAACGGGTTACAAAAAATGAGTAAACAAGCGTCCAATTTAACAGAAACTAATAAAAAACAATTTTTTCATATGAAAGTTCAGAGCGACATGAAAACTTAAAATGAACAGACGTTATTCTGTATATGAGGGTGCCTGCCAGGGTTTCCAACTTCTAGGTCAATGAATATGTCCCTTGAGCATCCAAAAATGTGTCCTTTTCACCCAAATTATGTCCATATTTTGTCTAGAATATGTCCATAATATGTCCATCTTGAAATCTAGTCTAGAAAAGAGTTTTTTTTACGACTTGTAAACCTCTTTCAATGGGTCAATTAACATCGAATATAATGAAAACGAAAAAGATTCATTTAGTTCATCCATAAAAAATTAACTAGTGTGAAAGCACAAAAGTCATAAAAACATGTAAACAATAAAAAACTAATTGTCGGAGCTTTAAGGCTCATCTTCCTGCAAGAGTTCCGTTTGACAGGTATGGTTGGCATGAGGTCAGCATTTTCACTTCTTTTGGTAGCTTTTTGCCAATCAGAGTATTTCTTGCGCATGTCATATGGTTAGACCCTGGCGCCGCGCCGATTAGGGAAGACCGGCGGCGGCGGGGCCAAAACAGCGCACCGCCGCCGCGCCGTCGGTAAGATGTTGGCGGCTCGCCACTGGCGCGATCAATGTTGACCGCAAACATTAATGTTTTCATCAGTCTTTCTCAAATCACAGCTTAAATTTACAACAGATTCGAGCCTATTCATGAGTTCAAGATTCACAAGTCGCAGGTTGGAAACTGGCCTTCTTCGTTATTCATCAAGAGAAGTAGAAATCTGGCAGAAACGAAATGGCTGTGGCGTTTCAAAGCCCTTGCATAATACGAGTAGTTGAAGTATCTATTAGCTATGTATTCTTATAAAAATAATTATCAAAATTAGTATTTTTTTTTTCATAGAGCATTACTGCATGCAAAAATTCAAATACCGTGTCACAAAATTCGTCAGTTATCGGGGTAAAAACTTTGAATATAACTTTGAACTTAGAAGCTTAATTTTTTCATAATGCCCTTTGCCTATATCTGTTTTGTCACCATTAAAACAGTTGAAATGGGTGACTTCGATATTGATCGTTTTTTTTTTTTGCTCTTTAGGATTCCTAAAAAGCCTTCTTGTATTAAAAACTGGTTTTAATAACAATTTAAAAAATGCATTTTAAAGTTTTTTTTGGCTTCTTTATAGAATATATGTCATGTAGGCTAAGGCTGAACTGCTGCTTTTTTATTGCTTTTGGCTGCTCTTCTGGATATTATTTCATTTTTTCTTTTGGGGATTCATTCCAAATTATAAACTCATAAATACCTAATATTAGTCAAATTATAAACTGAATTTAAAAGGAGTAAATTTATCAAATTGAAAAATACATGATGAAACACTTCGCATGAAAACACTTCAATTACAATGAAACAAAAAACACTTAGTGGTTTATTCGGTATGAAGAGAAATGAAGTGCCAGCTACTTTCTTAAGTAAAAAAATGAAAAGCTCATCAGTTCTAAATGAAATTAAATGAAATAATATGCAGACTGAAGTAACTCCAGGAAGATGTTGAGATTTTCTTCCTAGTTCGTCACTTTTAATCCAAGCAAAATGTTAGGACACTTAGTATCAGTTATTGAGTTTAAGCTTGATTTCCAAATGCTCACAAAAATTACCAAATTCTGAAAGTTGCAACAATAAGTCACCTGTGGTCAAAATACTCAAGGACTCCTCTTTGATCCCCACCCAGGCTCAAAGCTTCTGCTATGGTCATATCCATGGAAATCTCCAAAGAGTTTCTTTTTAAAATAGCTTTCAAGCATAGTTAGGGGTATTTAGCCTTTTTGCTTTTCTTCAAAGCTTTGAAAAAAGTGTTATAATATTCCAAATGTTACATTTGTTATATTTGTGCATATTTTTGGTAATCTTTTTTGGGTGATCGATTTTTTAAACCACTGTAGATACGTAAGAACGTTGCAACATCTAGTACCCTGAGTTCATAAGACTGTCAAAAGGCTCCTCCTTGAACCTCCCAAATTGAAAGCTTTTATTATGACCTGGCCTTTGATTGTAACTTGGGCACTGGACCAAGGGCGCCATTGTCACTCGAGCGCAACGTTAGGTGGGGATGTCGATATCGCTTTCGTCACACACACCAATTCGTTTTTAGTGTGAATCGTCCTGGTACTTATGAATGAATGTTTTTAAAGTAAACCCGTTTCATCAATAAGAAAAAAACGGGTTGGACGCATATGTCCCTTTGCCATTGGACGATAAAACTATACAAGTGCTGTATCAAGTATAACTCACGAAAATCTTGTTAATTTTTGTCAACTTTTCAACTTTTTGGCATCCCTGCTTTCAATAAAAAAAAAATCAAGATACTATCACTTAGATATAATGCCCCCCCCCCTCTGGACACCATCTTGATAGGACACCGTCTATGCTATAAATAAAAAAAAAAATAATTAATTTATAGGCATCCCTGCTTTCAAAAAAATCTAGTTATTATCATTTAAATACGATAGCTCACTACCCCCCCCCCCCCCCGTCCTCTGGATACCACCTTAATAGGATACCGTCTCAGCTTTACATTAGAAAAATAATTTACTTAATAATTAACTAGGTTACTATATGGTTCAAACAAGCACCCAAATAACGTTAAACAGCTTAGTGTTCCTTAAAAAAAAAAAAAAAAAAATGAGGGTATGAGTAAAGGGGTACAAAGACAACAACAAAAATGTCGAAATTGTTCAGATATACCTCAAATTATTGGAAAACTGAGTCATAGATTCCCGTGGCATTCATTAAGAACCAAAGAATCTAATTAAAAGGGAGCCCACATAAAAGCCAAATTAGGCCAGTAGCCTATGAGAAATCGCAAAATACCCAAGACAAAGAACACGTCCCAATGGGGGGCCCTAGGTCTATCAAAATATTTCAATGGTTTCCAGGGAATTTGATATCCTTTTCTTCTGTCTCCACTTTAAATGAAGAAATAATTATCTTTTTGGCATCCCTGCTTTCAATAAAAAAATGAATTATTATCATTTAAAAATGATAGCCCCCTATCCCCCCCCCTATAGGCAATAATTTACAATTTATTTATGAATCATATTTTTCGGGTAACTTCCGTTTCAATCTTTAACTCCCCAACCTTGTACATAGCTTAGTCTATAGCTAGATTTTGTCTCAATAGAAGGGTTTTTTTTGGGGGGAGGGGGGTAAAAATGTTTCAGAAATAAAATTGTATTTTCTATCAGACGTTCAACAATTGAGTATTAAACATTAAGAAAATCTTATCTAAAAACAGCCAAAGAAAAACAAAAATCTGCAAACTTACAATTCAGCTGTAGAACAATCTGTCGGCTGTCAATTCCAAAATCCAACTGAAGGCTGAAGCTGTATAGTAGTGAATGCTTTCTATAATTCTATTTCACTTGAAAATAAAATTCTTGACTACGAATGATGTAAGAAATAGCAATTGGGAAACTGCATTCGAAATGATTTAAACTCATTTCATAAAGACTATACTTTTTATGTCAACATATGAAGAACTGTGTATATTGCAATATTTGCAATTGTATATTGCATCTGCCTGGTTTTTATGCAAAGTAACAAAAGAGACGAAAATTAACGAACAAGAGAGTAGTGAAGAATTATGTTATGCAAAGTAATATTTAGCAGGGAAAGTCACTGGTGATAAATCGCTAGGGGTGGTACCGTGATTGCGTGATTTTCGGGAAATCGGGGAACCAAATTTTTTTTCGGGTTGACGCATAGATTTTTGGGGAAATATTCTAAAATTCGGGGATTGTGCAAGCCCTGCTTGATTTCTAATCAGGAAAATCGAAATACTAAACCCCCACGAGAAGGAAAAGCTCCGACTTTGCGGTTGACGCAATAAAGAATTGCCGCAAAAATAACTTAAAGTTGACCGAACGCCGCCGCCTCCTGCCGGCGGCAGCACGCCTGCGGCACGCCGGCGGTGTTGCGATACTTCGATGGCGGTCGACTGGGCCTCTCGTCGGCGGCGTTTGGTCAATCCCTCGGCGCGGTGTCGGGGTCTACATACGGTACAATCGAGGAGTCAAGCGACGTTGCGGAGCGCTACATAAGCTGGGTTGCCCTTCAATCAGGGGGATGACAACCCCAAAGGCCTAATTACTGGACCTTTGAACAATGCTGAACAAAATATAGGTCTACAAGTTCTGATTGGATGCTGGTTTTTGGAACTGGTAGGTGCGGGGGGGGGGGGGTTGCCCTCAAATCACTTTTGACTCTTATAAAGGACACTAAACTTCAATCAAATGAGCCCCATCTGAAGTTTATATGACTACCCATTTCCATAAAACCTTATATACCCCTGGGGCATAATTTACAACTCTTGTCCCAGGGCTGTTTGGGTTGTGTAAACGCTGAGGACAGTGTTCTTTGGACCATTTTTAACAACATTTCTATCTCAAAATTTATGTTGGGTGCATCTACGGAAAAGAATATTTGTATGGAAGGGGTGGCTCCACCCCTCTCCACCATGGTTGGAGGGGGGGGGGGCTTACTCCAAGGGTGGCACGGCCCTTGTTTTTCAAGAATGTTTCTTAAAAAATTGGACAAAAGGTCAAACATTAGCGCAGAGACGGGGGTGTTAGAGAGGGAGTAGCCCCCGTCATATACGGAATAATTTTTGTATGTCTTAAGTTTTAATTTCACTTCTTACTTTCGGTAGAAAAGAAATAGTTTTTGTATTTATTTCTGATCGCTTTTCAGATAATCCCAGGAAATCCACCCCCTCTGTGGAAAATTTCCCCGGGAAAAATTCCTCTATATAAATTTCCTCCCATGTAAAGTTCTTCCACCGGGAAATTACCCCAGGACAATTCCATCCATGCAGCGAATCCTTCCCGGAAATTTTTTGCTTACGATTCTGCCTGAAAAATACTCCTTACCATACTTTTGTTTTAAGAAAGACTTGTATTCATTTAGTTTCTGATCCTTTTTAAGGTCATTGGGAAATATCCATGTTTGGAAAATACCCCCCCTGGAAAGTTTATCTCCCAGAAATTTTCCATGGAGAATTTCTCCTGGTGATAATTCTCCCATGGAAGTTTCTCCAGTGGAAAATAGCCCTCCCAAAAAAAAGATCCAAAGAGAATTCCAACTCCGCAGAAAACTTACCCCTAAGAGTTCCTTCAGAGCGTCTCTACATGTACAATGGGATTAACAACGAGAAAAAAGACAAATAACAAACATTCTGTATACATATTCTGGTAAATTCTTCCCATGTAAAATTTCCCCTGAAAAGTTCACCGCCAGAAACTTCAATCCCAATGGGAAATTCTCCCCATAAAAAATCCATCCCCAGAAGATCTACTTCCTCCCTTGGAGAATGTCGGTATACTTCTCTATAACAAATACTATATGTAAACAAAGGACAAATTTCATAACTTGCGGCCCTTCCTCTGGTGGTTCTGAGGGGTCATGTCATCTCCAAAGACATATCCATTGTACCTTTCAACAATACTGAACAAAATGGCTATCTCAAAATTTTGATCAGACGACTTTCAGGAAAAAAAGGGCGTGGGAAGGGGGCTAGTTGTCCTCCAATTTTTTGGTCACTTAAAAAGGACACTAGATCTTTTCATTTTCGTTTGAACGAGCCCTCTTGCGAAATTCTAGTACATTGGGTCGATATGATCACCTCTGGAAGACGCATCGACAACAAATAAAACATGAATTCGTGATGCTTCTTCTGGTAAAAACTATAAAATTTCATTTTTATAGTTAGGAGCTTGGAAACTCTGCCGAGGGGTTCTCTGATACGCTGAATCTGATGGTGTGATTTTCCATTAAAATTCTTTGATTTTTATGGGGTGTTTTTCACCTTTTTCGAAAATTTGGGAAATTTTTTTCAGGCCCACTAATGGATAACACTATACTTAAAATATATTTATATATTTGGAATCAGCACAACAAGCTAATTTTTGGTACATCTATTGATATCAAAATTGATTCAGGATCATTAAGAATTTTAATTCTGTTCTTTTACTAACTTTTCATTTTCAGTTAGTAATACTTGATAAATAGATAGAAATTTTTTTCTGACTAATAGAAGCCGGAAGCGATTGTTAACAAAAAAGGTGCCTGCTTGCCTATTATCTTGACTGTAGCGTAAAAACAAGGAGAAATGAAATCGTTTTTTTTCAAACAGTTCGTGGTAACGAACTGTAAGTAAGGAGCGACACGGCTCAATAGTAACCAAACCTCTAAAAAACGAAATTTTTATACCAATAGGTGCATCAAAAGAATCAGATTTTAATGCTGATTTCAAATATATACGTTTCATCAGGTGTAGTCTTACCCATCAAAGGTTACGAGAAAATGTGGCTGATTTTCGAAAAAAGGGGGAAATACCCCCCTAAAAATTTTAGAACCTTAATGAAAATCACACCATCAGATTCAGCGTATCAGAAAAACCTACTGTAGAGGTTTCAAGCTCCTATCTGCAAAAATGGGAAATTTTGTATTTTTGCCAGAAGAAAGATCACAGATGCGTGTTTATTTGTTTTTTGTTTTTTGCTTGTTTTTTTCCCCCAGGGGTGATCGTATCAACCCAGTGATCCTAGATTGTCGTGGAAGGGCTCATTCGAACGGAAATTAAAAGCTCAAGTGGCCTTTTTAAGTGATCAAAAAAATGGAGGGCAACTAGGCCCCCTCCCACGCTCATTTTTTTCCAAAAATCACCCGATGAAAATTTTTAGATCGCCATTTTGTTCACATGGTCGAAAATATAATAAATATGTCTTTTAGGGTGACTTAATTCCCCAAAGGGCCCGGGGAGAGGGCTGAAAGTTATGAACTTTACCCAATGTTTACATATAGTATTGGTAATTGGGAAGTATACAGACATTTTCAGGGGGATTTTTTCTGGTAGTGGAGGGGATTCGGGGTTTAAGTGGGAGGATCTTTCTATGGAGGAAGTTTTCATAGGGGAAGGGACTCTGCTATGAAGGGGGCGCCGGATTTTCAAGCATAATTTAAAAAACAATCAGAAATTAAATAAAAAAAAACAAGCAAGTTTTTCAATTGAGCAACATCAAAACTTAAAACGAACAGAAAATATCTTGTATATGATTGGGTTCACCCCCTAGTCAATACCTCGCTCTTTAAGCCAAAGATTTTTTAGTACTTTCATAAGAGCTATTTATTCTAATTAACGGTCTTTGTGATTAAGGGGTCATTTTTAAAGAATTGGGAAAAAAAATCGTATTTCAGCCTAAAGAGCGAGGTATTGACTAGGGGGCGAACCCCCTAATATACATATTAAAAATATATGAATATAGGAGTTCATGACGTAAGTTAATTCGTAAGTTAGGTATATTTATTGCTAATAAAAACGTTCGTAAATAAAATTTAACAGCTTTCGAGAAAGCCATTTAACCAAATAAAAGTAAAATTAATATAGAAATTTTGTTTTAATTATTCATGTGCGGTGAGCCAAAATCGAACCTGCATTAATTCAAACACGTTAAAAATTTAAATAAAAAAAACAAGTTTTTTTTAACTGAAAGTAAGGAGCAACATTAAAACTTAAACCGAACAGAAATTATTCCGTATGTGAAAGGGGCTGTCCTCTCCTCAACGCCTCGCTCTTTACGGTAAGTTAGACTTTTTCTCACAACGCTATTTTTAAAACAATAAAAACTTTAGCGTAAAGAGCAAAGCATTGAGGAGGGGACAGCCCCTTTCATATATGGAATAATTTCTGTTCGTTTTAAGTTTTAATGTTGCTTCTTACTTTCAGTTAAAAAAAAACTTTTTTTTTTATTAAATAGATGAAAGAATACAAATTTATAAACAATTTCAAGAGTATTTGCAAATAGTTGTCTGCGGGAAAGAGCAAGAAACTCCGAAAAATAATAACGTTTGTAAAAAAATAACGTCTGTTAAAAATTAGTAGAAAATAAGTAGTTGAGTAAATTTAGTGCTAGACAAGCAGTTTTAATACTGATTTGGTGAAAAATTACATTTTTTTTTACAAAGATATGTATCCAGCGGGGAAATATTCTATTTTATGTCATAAATTTGCAAAATATGTGTGTCCCAAATATAGAAAAAATGTCCCTTTTTTGCCCTATTATGTCATTGTGTCCCGGCTCACAGGAATATGTCCTTTGGACATAAAATATGTACAGTTGGCAACTTTGGTGGCTGCACTCTCCACAACCCCCGCTCTTTGCGCTAATGTTTTATAGTGCTTCAGAAATGCTTCTGATACCAAAGAAACTGTGTGCGTGTAAACTGAACCCCCGTGTAACTGAACTCCAAGCAACTGAACCCCCGTGTAACTGAACCACCGTGTAACTGAATCCCCGTATAACCGAACCGCCGTGCAACTGAACCCCCGTATAACCAAACTCCCGTGCAACTGAACCCCCGTGCAACTGAACCCCCCTGCAACTGAACCCCCGTGTAACTGAACCCTCGTGCTACTGAACCCTCATGCAACTTAACCCGCTTTAACTGAACCCTCATGCAACTCAGCCCCCGTGCAACTCAACCCCATTTAATTACACCCCCGTGTAACTGAACCCCCATGTAACTGAACCCCCATGTAACTGAACCCGTGTGCAACTGAACCCCCGTATAACCGAACCCCGTGCAACTGAACCCCCGTGCAATTGAACCCTCGTGCTACTGAACCCTCGTGCAACTCAACCACCGTACTTACATTGGGTAAAACACAATAGGGTTATGAACCATAGTTGTTTAACTATGGTATAGTTATTTAACCTTTAAACTGTTTTAAAATAAAATGACCGTCCCCAAAATTTAGATCGGACGTTTTTGGGGGAAAATAGGGTGAGGTGGAAGCCCTCCGATCACTTTTAACTCTGAAAAAGTGCACTGGAAATTTTGATTTCCAATCGAATGAGCCCCCCCCCCCCAAAGTTCATATAAAATTTTTCTACAAAAACCTTTTGTGTTAGCAATGAGTAACTAGCTTAACTTACAGCCCTTGCCCCAGATGCTGCTGATGGGGTTGTTAACCCTAAAGGCATGGTTATTTGATCTTCAGACTATTTTGACCTAAATATTTATTTTTATTTTGATCGGATGCATCTGGGGGGGGGGTGTCGGTTAAGAGGGAAAGGCTGATTTTCCTGTGATTACCTTGATTCTTCGAAATTGAACTTGAACTTTCAATTTCCAATCGAATGAGCCTCCTTCAAAGTTTTTACGATCATCCCTTCCATAAAAACTTTACATTTTAACAATTGGTAACTTGCAATAACATACAGATTGCTGATGCAGGTGTATCAGCAATTCTTTTTGGAACAGCTCAGCGTATCAAGATGAAACTTCTGGGGCATCTACCTGCTACTACTGCTATTAATACTGCTACTGCTACTACTAATTCAACACTATTACTACTTCTACTGCTCCTACTACGACCTCTGCTGCTATTAAAACTAGCACTATTAAGGCTACGCATATCAAGTTGAAAATTTGACCGAATGACGTATTTGAGGTGGAACTTGAACTAAATCAAAAGACACTATGTGCATTCAGATTTTCAAAATGTTATATCTCAAAAAGGGATTTGTGTATTAAGTTGGAACTTTCAGAGAGTGCTTAAAGGGAAGGTCAATCCACCAAAAGGAAGTATGTGCACACCCAGGCCTGGATTTACCCCTAGGTCCCTAGGCCCGGACCTAGAAGCGCATAATGCTAGCGGGAGCAATAAATTATAGCTGAGTAATTTTTTCCTGACAAAAACTGGACTGACGTGATTTATCGTCGCCAGGTGCACTCTGCCACTACGCTGCCTATTCACAGAAAAGTGACTTTAAAACAACACAAGAATTCCATGGTCACCTATAAACTGTCAGATGTCTCCCAAGAATGGTAGCTGAGAGTTCGGTATTACCCCTCTCTTTCATCCCTTTTCGCTCGTCAGTTGTGTTCTGTTAACCCACAGTTACAGGGTTACACACAGTTACTGTTTCATGGGGGTTCAGTTACACGGGGGTTTAGTTAAATGGGGTTGAGTTGCACGGGGTTGAGTTGCACGAGAGTTCAATTAAAGGGGGTTCAGTTGCATGAGGGTTCAGTAGCACTAGGATTCTGTTGCACGGGGAATCAGTTGCACGGGGGTTCGGTTATACAGGGTTCAGTTGCACGGGGGCTCAGTTACATGGGGGTTTAGTTACATGGGGGGTTCAGTTACACGGGGGTTTAGTTAAATAGGGTTGGGTTGGACGGGGTAGAGTTGCACGAGGGTTCAGTTAAAGGGGGCTCAGTTGCATGGGGTTCAGGAGCACGAGTAGAAAAGGGGGGTGCTACTCCCAGGAGTACATAATTTATGCATGTTTTTTATGGTTTTTGTAAGTGAGAATGAAAAAACAGGATTTTTCTCACTTGAAAAAACAGGATTTTTCTCACTTTTATGGATGTTTCTTGGACGGTTATGAGTGTTAGTTAATTTATTTGTTGTTTTTCATGGGTTTCAACAGCAATTTATGTCTGTTTTTATGGTTTTTGTCAGTGAGAATGAAGAAAAACAGCGACGAGTACAGCAATTTATGGATGTTTTTTATGGTTTTTGTCAGTCGTCCTGTTTTTTTCATTCTTATTGACTCCCGTACGTACATAATTTATGCATGTTTTTATGGTTTTTGTCAGTGAGAATGAAAAAACAGGATTTTTCTCACTTTGATGGATGTTTCATGGTTTCGATGAAATTGATTTGTTGTTGTTTGTCCAGGTGTAATGACACTAGGGGTGAAGTTTGCACATGCGCATTAACGGTGGGAAGAGATATATTGATCTAGGACTTGAGGTGAAATGGATTTCCGAGAACTTGATTTACATAATCGAGGGGAATTATTGATTTACGAAAGGGGAATAAAGAAACAAATATGGCTTCTTTGATCTTAGGTCTGACGGATAAACGCTCTTTAGGTCAGAGAGAAAAATTAATATTCTATTTTTAAATAAGGCTTCGTTGATCTTTAGTGTCAGGAATTAGAAATGACATCACTTGTTATTTTGGAATTATGTGGGAGTCTAAAGAGATAGAAATTCTATTTTTAAATACGGCTTCACTGATTTATTTGTTGTTTGTTGTTTTGGCCAAGTGCACGCTCGGGGCGAATGTTAAGATCTTAGAGATGAAGAGATTAACGCGGGAAAGAGTTTCCTAGTAATTTCAAATGTGACAGCGCAGGGATGCCAAAAACAAAAGGAACACGCATAAATTACGTTTAGGGTTTATTTGGGCGAAACCGTTTTAGACATTTTAGGGAATTATTTGGGCGAAACAGTTAGAGACATTTTAAAAGATGATTTTAGAAGAGGATTTAGAAGAGGATTTGAGGGTGAAACTCTGTGGTCGGTATAATACACAAGTTGTATTTAAACAGTGTTATGAGGTCCTCTACCCCAGCCCCCAAGGGCTCTGATCCCCCTACCCCAACCCCAAAGGGTTCCGATCACCCTACCCCAACCCCAAAGGAAGCCCCCGGTCCCCAAAGGTCCCCCGGGCTCCCAAAGGACCCCCGCGCCCCAAAGGCCCCTGAGCCCCCATTTTTTAATACTTTTTTAATGGCTTTATTATATCTTTTCAGAACAAGTTATTTTCTTAATGTCCTCCTAAACCCTTTTTACAAGTTGAAGTACCCATCCTTTTCACCCACAACTTTACTTTACAGCTTTTTGAATGCTCCAACACCAAGCAATACTTTTCAAAGGGCATTTCAGAACCAGTTCTTTTCATAATGCCCCTCCTAAACCCATTTTACAAATTGAAGTTCCCATCCTTTTCACCCACAACTTTACTTTACAGCTTTTTGAATGCCCAACACCAAGCAATACTTTTCAAAGGGCATTTCAGAACAAGTTCTTTTCATAATGTCCATCCTAAACCCATTTTACAAGTTGAAGTTCCCATCCTTTTCACCCACAACTTTACTTTACAGCTTTTTGAATGCCCAACACCAAGCAATACTTTTCAAAAGGCATTTCAGAACAAGTTCTTTTCTTAGTGACCGTCCTAAACCCATTTTACAAATTGAAGTACCCATCCTTTTCACCCACAACTTAGTTATAGGTAAGAGTTTGAAGTTTTACCTTAGAGACTTAGCTTAGAGTTTTAGTTTGGTTTAGTTTTAGTTAAAAGTTTAGAGTTTTTTAGCTTAGAGTCTTAGCTTAGAGTTTTTGTTAGAGTTCTCTAGTTTAGTTTAGTTTTAGTTAAGAGTTTAGAGTTTTTAGCTTAGAGTCTTAGCTTAGAGTTTTATTCAGAGTTCTAGTTTAGTTTAGTTTAGTTACAGTTCAGAATTTAGAGTTTTAGGTTAGAGTCATAGCTTAGAATTTTACTTAAAGTTGTAGTTTGGTTAAGTTTTAGTTAAGAGTTTCAATTTTAGCTTAGAGTCTTAGCTTAGAGTTTTTGTTAGAGTTCTAGTTTAGTTTAGTTTTAGTTAAGAGTTTAGAGTTTTACCTTAGAGCCTTAGCTTAGAGTTTTAGTTAGAGTTGAAGTTTAGTTTAGTTACAGTTAAGAATTTAGAGTTTTAGCTTAGAGTCATAGCTTAGAGTTTTACTTAAAGTTTTAGTTTGGCTAAGTTTTAGGTAAGAGTTTCGAGTTTTAGCTTAGAGTCTTAGCTTAGAGTTTTTTTTGTTAGAGTTCTAGTTTAGTTAATTTTAGTTAAGAGTTTGATGTTTTATCTTTGAGTTTCAGTTAAAGTTCTAGTTTAGTTTAGTTTTAGTTAAGAGTTTGGGTGTTTTACCTTAGAGTCTTAGCTTAGAGTTTTAGTTAGAGTTCTAGGTTAGTTTAGTTTTAGTTAAGAGTTTAGAATTTTAGCTTAGAGTCTTAGCTTAGA
This sequence comes from Artemia sinica, assembly GCA_027921565.1. NCBI lineage: Eukaryota > Metazoa > Arthropoda > Branchiopoda > Anostraca > Artemiidae > Artemia > Artemia sinica. The sequence goes on along the minus strand of CM051268.1, from coordinate 631,480 downwards.
GTTTTTGTTAGAGTTCTAGTTTATTTAGTTTTAGTTAAGAGTTTAGAGTTTTTAAACTTAGAGTCTTAGCTTAGAGTTTATGTTGCAGTTCTAGTTTAGTTTAGTTTTAGTTAATAGTTTAGAGTTTTAGCTTAGAGTCTTAGCTTAGAGTTTTTGTTAGAGTTGAAGTTTAGTTTAGTAATAGTTAAGAGTTTAGAGTTTTAGCTTAGAGTCTTAGCATAGAGTTTTCTTGTTAGAGTTCTAGTTTAGTTTAATTTTAGTTAAGAGCTTGATTTTTTACCTTTGAGTTTCAGTTAGAGTTCTAGTTTAGTTTTAGTTTTAGTTAAGAGTTTGGTGTTTTACCTTAGAGTTTTAGCTTAGAGTTTTAGTTAGAGTTCTAGTTTAGTTTAGTTTTAGTTAAGAGTTTAGATTTTTAGCTTAGAGTCTTAGCTTAGAGTTTTTTTTAGAGTTCTAGTTTATTTTAGTTTTAGTTACGAGTTTAGAGTTTTTAGCTTAGAGTCTTAGCTTAGAGTTTCTGTTGAAGTTCTAGTTTAGTTTAGTTTTAGTTAAGAGTTTGGTGTTTTACCTTAGAGTCTTAGCTTAGAGTTTTTGTTAGAGTTCTAGTCTAGTTTAATTTTAGTTAAGAGTTTGATGTTTTATCTTTGAGTTTCAGTTAAAGTTCTAGTTTAGTTTAGTTTTTAGTTAAAGAGTTTGGTGTTTTACCTTAGAGTCTTAGCTTAGAGTTTTAGTTAGAGTTCTAGGTTAGTTTGGTTTTAGTTAAGAGTTTAGAATTTTTAGCTTAGAGTCTTAGCTTAGAGTTTTTGTTAGAGTTCTAGTTTATTTTAGTTTTAGTTAAGAGTTTAGAGTTTTTAGCTTAGAGTCTTAGCTTAGAGTTTATGTTGCAGTTCTAGTTTAGTTTAGTTTTTAGTTAATAGTTTAGAGTTTTAGCTTAGAGTCTTAGCTTAGAGTTTTTGTTAGAGTTGAAGTTTAGTTTAGTGATAGTTAAGAGTTTAGAGTTTTAGCTTAGAGTCTTAGCATAGAGTTTTCTTGTTAGAGTTCTAGTTTAGTTTAATTTTAGTTAAGAGCTTGATTTTTTACCTTTGAGTTTCAGTTAGAGTTCTAGTTTAGTTTAGTTTTAGTTAAGAGTTTGGTGTTTTACCTTAGAGTCTTAGCTTAGAGTTTTAGTTAGAGTTCTAGTTTAGTTTAGTTTTAGTTAAGAGTTTAGATTTTTAGCTTAGAGTCTTAGCTTAGAGTTTTTTTTAGAGTTCTAGTTTATTTTAGTTTTAGTTACGAGTTTAGAGTTTTTAGCTTAGAGTCTTAGCTTAGAGTTTCTGTTGAAGTTCTAGTTTAGTTTAGTTTTAGTTATAGTTTAGAGTTTTAGCTTAGAGTCTTAGCTTAGAGTTTTTGTTAGAGTTGAATTTTAGTTTAGTAATAGTTTAAGAGTTTAGAGTTTTAGCTTAGAGTCTTAGCTTAGAGTTTTTGTTAGAGTTCTAGTTTAGTTTACATTAGTTAAGAGTTTGGAGTTTTTACCTAGAGACTTAGCTTAGAGTTTTAGTTTAGTTTAGTTTTAGTTAAGAGTTTAGAGTTTTTTTAGCTTAGAGTCTTAGCTTAGAGTTTTTGTTAAAGTTCTAGTTTAGTTTTAGTTAAGAGTTTGGTGTTTTACCTTAGAGTCTTAGCTTAGAGTTTTAGTTAGAGTTCTAGTTTAGTTTAGTTTTAGTTAAGAGTTTAGAATTTTAGCTTAGAGTCTTAGCTTAGAGTTTTTGTTAGAGTTCTAGTTTATTTTAGTTTTAGTTAGAGTTTAGAGTTTTTTAGCTTAGAGTCTTAGCTTAGAGTTTTGTTGAGAGTTCTAGTTTAGTTTTTAGTTAAGAGTTTAGAGTTTTAGCTTAGAGTCTTAGCTTAGAGTTTTAGTTAGAGTTCTAGTTTAGTTTAGTTTTAGTTAAGAGTTTAGAGTTTTACCTTAGAGTCTTAGCTTAGAGTTTTTGTTAGAGTTCTAGTTTAGTTTAATTTTAGTTAAGAATTTGATGTTTTACCTTGAGTTTCAGTTAGAGTTTTCTAGTTTAGTTTTTTAGTTAAGAGTTTAGTGTTTTACCTTAGAGTCTTAGCTTAGAGTTTTTGTTAGAGTTCTAGTTTAGTTTTAGTTTTAGTTAAGAGTTTAGAATTTTAGCTTAGAGTCTTAGCTTAGAGTTTTTGTTAGAGTTCTAGTTTAGTTTAGTTTTAGTTAAGAGTTTAGAGTTTTCAGCTTAGAGTCTTAGCTTAGAGTTTTTGTTAAAGTTCTAGTTTAGTTTAGTTTTAGTTAATAGTTTAGAGTTTTAGCTTAGAGTCTTAGCTTAGAGTTTTTGTTAGAGTTGAAGTTTAGTTTAGTAATAGTTAAGAGTTTAGAGTTTTAGCTTAGAGTCTTAGCTTAGAGTTTTTGTTAGAGTTGAAGTTTAGTTTAGTAATAGTTAAGAGTTTACAGTTTTAGCTTAGAGTCTTAGCTTAGAGTTTTTGTTAGAGTTCTAGTTTAGTTTAGATATAGTTAAGCGTTTGGAGTTTTACCTTCGAGACTTAGCTTAGAGTTTTTTTAGTTCTAGTTTAGTTTTTTAGTTAGAGTTTAGAGTTTAGTTTTAGCTTAGAGTCTTAGCTTAGAGTTTTTGTTAGAGTTTCTAGTTTTAGTTTAGTTTTAGTTAAGAGTTTGGTGTTTTACCTTAGAGTCATAGCTTAGAGTTATAGTTAGAGTTCTAGTTTAGTTTAGTTTTAGTTAAGAGTTTAGAATTTAGCTTAGAGTCTTAGCTTAGAGTTTTTGTTAGAGTTCTAGTTTAGTTTAGTTGTAGTTAAGAGTTTAGAGTTTTTAGCCTAGAGTCTTAGCTTAGAGTTTTTTTTTTACCTTTAGCTTTCTAGTTTAGTTTAGTTTTAGTTAAGAGTAGTTTTAGCTTAGACTCTTAGCTTAGAGTTTTTGTTAGAGTTTTAGTTTAGTTTAGTTTTAGTTATGAGTTTAGAGTTTTAGCTTAGAGTCTTAGCTTAGAGTTATAGTTAGAGTTGAAGTTTAGTTTAGTTATAGTTAAGAATTTAGAGTTTTTAGCTTAGAGTCGTAGTTTAGAGTTTTTGTTAGAGTTCTAGTTTAGTTTAGTTAAGAGTTTAGAGTTTTATCATAGAGTCATAGCTTAGAGTTTTTGCTGAAGTTGAAGTTTAGTTTAGTCATAGTTAAGAATTTAGAGTTTTTAGCTTAGAGTCTTAGCTTAGAGTTTTACTTAGAGTTTTAGTTTAGTTTAGTTTTAGTTAAGAGTTTAGAGTTTTAAGAGTTTAACTTAGAGTTTTTGTTGATTTAGAGTTTTAAGAGTTTAGAGTTTTACTTAGAGTCTTAGAGAGTTTTACTTAGAGTTGAAGTTTAGTTAGTTATAGTTAAGGGTTTAGAGTTTTAGCTTGGAGTCTTAGCTTAGAGTTAGTTAGAGTTCTAGCTTAGTTTAGTTTTAGTTAAGAGTTTAGAGTTTTACCAAAAAAGTCTTAGCTTAGAGTTTTATTTAGAGTTCTAGTTTAGTTTAGTTTTAGTTAAGAGTTTTGAGTTTTACCTTAAAGTCTTAGATTAGAGTTTTAGTTAGGGTTGAAGTTTCGTTTAGTTTAGTTATATTTAAGAGTTATAGTTTAGAATTCTACCTTAGAGTCTTAGCTTAGAGTTTTACTTAGAGTTGAAGTTTAGTCTAAACTAGCATAACCACAAAATTACACAATATTGCATAGAAATACCAAAACCATAGGTTAGATTAGGTTAGAGGTTAGGTTTCTCCACGTTTAAGTTAGGTTAGATTAGGTTAGCTTATCATGAGCGCTCATGATAAGCTAACCTAATCTAACTGGTACAAAGTCGACATGGGGGGATTTTCCGGTGAGTATGGTTAGGTTAGGTTAGGCTAGATCAAGTTAGGTCAAGCTAGGTTAAGTTAGGTTAGGTTAGCCTACGTACGCGCGCGTACGTAGGCTCTTAACTCTTAACTAAAAGTAAACTAAACTAGAACTCTAACTAAAACTCAAAGGTAAAACATCAAATTCTTAACTAAAATTAAACTAAACTAGAACTCTAACAAAAACTCTAAGCTAAGACTCTAAGGTAAAACTCTAAACTCTTAACTAAAACTAAACTAAACTAGAACTCTAACAAAACTCTAAGCTAAGACTCAGCTAAAACTCGAAACTCTTAACTAAAACTTAACCAAACTATAACTTTAAGTAAAACTCTAAGCTATGACTCTAAGCTAAAACTCTAAATTCTTAACGGTAACTAAACTTAACTTTAACTCTAACTAAAACTCTAAGCTAAGACTCTATGGCAAAACTCTAAACTCTTAACTAAAACTAAATTAATCTAGAACTCTAAATAAAACTAAGCTAAGACTCTAAGCTAAAAACTCTAAACTCTTAACTAAAACTAAACTAAACTAGAACTCTAATTAAAACTCTAAGTCTAAGCTAAAACTCTAAACTAAAACTAAACTAAACTAGAACTTCAACAAAAACTCTAAACTAAGACTCTAAGCTAAAAACACTAAACTCTTAACTAAATCTAAACTAAACTAGAACTCTAACAAAAACTCTAAGCTGAGACTCTAAGCTAAAACTCTAAACTCTTAACTAAAACTAAACTAAACAAGAACTCTAATTAACCAACTCTAAGTCTAAGCTAAAACTCTAAACTAAACTAGAACTTCAACAAAAAACTCTAAACTAAGACTCTAAGCTAAAAACTCTAAACTCTTAACTAAAACTAAACTAAACTAGAACTCTAACAAAAACTCTAAGATAAGACTCTAAGCTAAAACTCTAAACTCTTGACTAAAACTAAACTAAACTAAAACTCTAAGCTAAGTCTCTAAGTAAAACACCAAACTCTTAACTAAAACTAAACTAAACTAGAACTCTAAACGCAAACTATAAGCTAAGACTCTAAGCTAAAACTCTAAACTCTTAACTAGAAGTAAACTAAACTAGAACTCTAACAGAAACTCTAAGCTAAGACTCTAAGCTAAAAACTCGAGACTCTTAACTATAACTAAACTAAACTAGAAGTCTAACACAAACTAGAAGGTAAGACTCTAAGCTAAAAGTCTAAACTCTTAACTAAAACTAAACTGAACTAGAACTCTAACTAAAACTCTAAGCTATGACACTCTTAACTTAAACTAAACTAAACTAAAGCTCTAAGCTAAGTCTCTAAGGTAAAACTCCAAACTCTTAACTATATCTAAACTAAACTAGAACTCTAACAAAAACTCTAAGCTAAGACTCTAAGCTAAAAACTCTAAACTCTTAACTATTACTAAACTAAAATTCAACTCTAAACAAAAACTCTAAGCTAAGACTCTAAGCTAAAAAAAGACTCTAAACTATTAACTAAAACTAAACTAAACTAGAACTTGAACAAAAACTCTGAGCTAAGACTCTAAGCTAAAAACTCTAAACTCTTAACTAAAACTAAAATAAACTAGAACTCTAACAAAAACTCTAAGCTAAGACTAAAACTAACTCTAAGCTAAAATTCTAAACTCTTAACTAAAAATAAACTAAACTAGAACTCTAACTTAAACTCTAAGCTAAGACTCTAAGGTAAAACACCAAACTCTTAACTAAAACTAAACTAGAACTTCAACAAAAACTCTAAGCTAAGACTCTAAGCTAAAATTCTAAACTCTTAACTAAAACTAAACTAAACTAGAACTCTAACTAAAGCTCTAAGCTAAGACTCTAAGGTAAAACACCAAACTCTTAACTAAAACTAAACTAGAACTCTAACAAAAACTCTAAGCTAAGACTCTAAGCTAAAAAACTCTAAACTCTTAACTAAAACTAAACTAAACTATAACTCTAAGCTAAGTCTCTAAGGTAAAACTCCAAACTCTTAACTATATGTAAACTAAACTAGAACTCTAACAAAACTCTAAGCTATGACTCTAAGCTAAAACTCTAAACTCTTAACTATTACTAAACTAAACTTCAACTCTAACAAAAAACTCTAAGCTAAGACTCTATGCTAAAATTCTAAAACTATTAACTAAAACTAAACTAAACTAGAACTTCAACAAAAACTCTAAGCTAAGACTCTAAGCTAAAAACTCTAAAACTCTTAACTAAAACTAAAATAAACTAGAACTCTAACAAAAACTCTAAGCTAAGACTCTAAGCTAAAAATCTAACTCTTAACTAAAACTAAAACTAAACTAGAACTCTAACTAAAACTCTAAGCTAAGACTCTAAGGTAAAACACCAAACTCTTAACTAAAACTAAACTAAACTAGAACTCTAACTGAAACTCAAAGGTAAAAAATCAAACTCTTAACTAAAATTAAACTAAACTAGAACTATAACAAAAAAACTCTATGCTAAGACTCTAAGCTAAAACTCTAAACTCTTAATTATTACTAAACTAAACTTCAACTCTAACAAAAACTCTAAGCTAAGATTCTAAGCTAAAACTCTAAACTATTAACTAAAACTAAACTAAACTAGAACTTCAACATAAACTCTAAACTAAGACTCTAAGCTAAAAACTCTAAACTCTTAACTAAAACTAAAACAAACTAGAACTCTAACAAAAACTCTAAGCTAAGACTCTAAGCTAAAATTCTAAACTCTTAACTAAAACTAAACTAAACTAGAACTCTAACTAAAACTCTAAGCTAAGACTCTAAGGTAAAACACCTAACTCTTAACTAAAACTAAACTAAACTAGAACTCTAACTGAAACTCAAAGGTAAAACATCAAACTCCTAACTAAAATTAAACTAAACTAGAACTCTATTAAAAAAAAAACTCTAAGCTAAGACTCTAAGCTAAAACTCGAAACTCTTAACTAAAACTTAGCCAAACTAAAACTTTAAGTAAAACTCTAAGCTATGATTCTAAGCTAAAACTCTAAATTCTTAACTGTAACTAAACTAAACTTCAACTCTAACTAAAACTCTAAGCTAAGACTCTAAGGTAAAACTCTAAACTCTTAACTAAAACTAAAAACTAAGCTAGAACTCTAACAAAAACTCTAAGCTAAGACTCTAAGCTAAAACTCGAAACTCTTAACTACAACTTAACCAAACTACAACTTTAAGTAAAATTCTAAGCTATGACTCTAAGCTAAAACTCTAAATTCTGAACTGTAACTAAACTAAACTAAACTAGAACTCTGAATAAAACTCTAAGCTAAGACTCTAAGCTAAAAACTCTAAACTCTTAACTAAAACTAAACTAAACTAGAACTCTAACAAAAACTCTAAGCTAAGACTCTAAGCTAAAAAACTCTAAACTTTTAACTAAAACTAAACCAAACTAAAAACTCTAAGCTAAGTCTCTAAGGTAAAACTTCAAACTCTTATCTATAACTAAGTTCTGGGTGAAAAGGATGGGTGCTTCAATTTGTAAAATGGGTTTAGGACGGTCACTAAGAAAAGAACTTGTTCTGAAATGCCTTTTTTGAAAAGTATTGCTTGGTGTTGGGCATTCAAAAAGCTGTAAAGTAAAGTTGTGGGTGAAAAGGATGGGAACTTCAACTTGTAAAATGGGTTTAGGATGGACATTATGAAAAGAACTTGTTCTGAAATTCCCTTTGAAAAGTATTGCTTGGTGTTGGGCATTCAAAAAGCTGTAAAGTAAAGTTGTGGGTGAAAAGGATGGGAACTTCAATTTGCAAAATGGGTTTAGGAGGGACATTATGAAAAGAACTTGTTCTGAAATGCCCTTTGAAAAGTATTGCTTGGTGTTGGAGCATTCAAAATCTGTAAAGTAAAGTTGTGGGTGAAAAGGATGGGTACTTCAACTTGTAAAATGGGTTTAGGATGGACATTAAGAAAATAACTTGTTTCTGAAAAGATATAATAAAGCCATAAAAAAAGTATTAAAAAATGGGGTCTCAGGGACCTTTGGGGCGCCGGGGGTCCTTTGGAGCCCAGGGGACCTTTGGGGACCTTGGGCTTCCTTTGGGGTTGGGTTAGGGGGATCGGAACCCTTTGGGGTTGGGATAGGGGAATTCGAGCCCTTGGGGGCTGGGGTAGAGGACCTCACAACACTGTTTAAATACAACTTGTGTATTATACCGACCACAGAGTTTCACCCTCAAATCCTCTTCTAAATCCTCTTCTAAAATCATCTTTTAAAATGTCTCTAACTGTTTCGCCCAAATAATCCCTAAAATGTCTAAAACGGTTTCGCCCAAATAACCCCTAAACGTAATTTATGCGTGTTCCTTTTGTTTTTGGCATCCCTGCGCTGTCACATTTGAAATTACTAGGAAACTCTTTCCCGCGTCAATCTCTTCATCTCTAAGATCTTAACATTCGCCCCGAGCGTGCACTTGGCCAAAAACAACAACAAGAAATAAATCAGTGAAGCCGTATTTAAAAATAGAATTTCTATCTCTTTAGACTCCCACATAATTCCAAAATAAAAAGTGATGTCATTTCTAATTCCTGACACTAAAGATCAACGAAGCCTTATTTAAAAATAGAATATTAATTTTTTTCTCTCTGGCCTAAAGAGCGTTTATCCGTCAGACCTAAGATCAAAGAAGCCATATTTGTTTCTTTATTCCCCTTTCGTAAATCAATAATTCCCCTCGATTATGTAAATCAAGTTCTCGGAAATCCATTTCACCTCAAGTCCTAGATCAATACATCTCTTCCCACCGTTAATGCGCATGTGCAAACTTTACCCCCAGTGTCATTGCACCTGGACAAACAACAACAAATAAATTTCATCGAAACCATGAAACATTCATCAAAGTGAGAAAAATCCTGTTTTTTTCATTCTCACTGACAAAACCATAAAAACATGCATAAATTATGTACGTACGGGAGTCAATAAGAATGAAAAAACAGGATGACTGACAAAAACCATAAAAACATCCATAAATTGCTGTACTCGTCGCTGTTTTTTCTTCATTCTCACTGACAAAAACCATAAAAACAGACATAAATTGCTGTTGAAACCCATGAAAAACAACAAATAAATTAACTAACACTCATAAACCGTCCCAAGAAACATCCATAAAAGTGAGAAAAAATCCTGTTTTTTCAAGTGAGGAAAAATCCTGTTTTTTCATCCTCACTGACAAAAACCATAAAAACATGCATAAATTATGTACTCGTGGGAGTAGCACCCCCCTTTCTACTAGCACGAGGGTTAAGTTGCACGGGGGTTTCTGTTATACGGGGGTTTAGTTGCACGGGGGTTCAGTTGCACGGGGGTTCTGTTATAAGGGGGTTCAGTTACAGGGGTTCAGTTGCTTGGGGTTCAGTTACACGGGGGTTCAGTTACAATGATAATAATAGTAATAATATATTGAAAACCCGTCGTATACAGTAAATGTACAATGACAGAGTATACAAAAATGCGAAAAGAGGAAACAAAAAGAAAACATACTAAAAAAAACAACAAAAGCAACAACTTCTTAAATAGTATACTAAATAGTACGAAAAGAGGAAACATAAAGATAGCATACTCAAAAATTAAAACAGAAACATCAACTTCTTCGAAAATAGCAACAAGGACAACAACTTCTGAAAAAAAAAAAAAAAAAAAAAAAAAAAAAAAAAAAAAAAAAAAAAAAAAAAAAAAAAAAAAAAAACAAGAGGGAAAATTAAACAAGCAAACTTGCCCACTCGTGCTTTAGAATTGCTGGTTTTGTTTTTTGCCGGCTAATAAGTGTCTCAACAGCTAGATTTGGGTCCACTAGGTTGAAGCGCCGAATCAGAAAACTATTTTTTGTCCAAGGTGGCAATTTTAGTAGGTACTTGGCAAAATGGAAAAATAAATAGCGGATTATAGACTTTTCACGGTTTGCCAATAATTTCCAGAAAGGGTTCACATATGATATATGTGGCAGAGCGGTAGCGTTGTAAATACCTGCCAGTAGTAGGACGGTTAAATCTCAGAGTGGATTTAACGATCGAAGCATAGGAGTTGGAAATCCGCCGTTCAAGATGTAAGATCAGGAGGGAGCGGGTATGCTGTAATGAGGTACGTATTGGCAGCCTATTGGCAGACTATTTTATCGACTGGTTTTACTGAGCAATCACCTAGTGTGACATTAGTAGGAGGGTCATTCTTCCAATTGTAAAGCAAGACTTCCGACTTTTGGGAGTTAAATCTCTGACCGACTTTCTCGTAATTGGACTGCAGACATGAGAATATTTCTGAAAGGCTGTTAAGCGTCCGCCTGAGATTCAGCGTGTCATCATCATAGCATACTAGGGAGATGTCAATGGAACTGAGAATGCATGATGAAGGACAGCTGTCTTGAGGCTCAATAATGTAGTTGTTGAAGAAATTGGGGGATAAAACTGCCCCCTGACGGGCACCTTGAAGGACTTGCATCAAAGCTGACCGTGGGGCTGGCGGAAGGCTTTTATCGGGAGGGAGCTTGAGCCGCACGCAAAGGCGAGAGTAAAGATCACGGAAAGCCTGAATGATATTTGAGTTCACTCCTCTTTTAGCTGAGTTTAGCAACAAAAGTGCATGAATCACTGAATCAAACGCTCTCTGCAGGTCTAAGCCGCCGATCGCTAGGCTTTCTCCTGATTTGTGTGCATCCAAGAGTGCATATGCAACGACATGGAGCGCTTCAGCACAGCCGATACCGCGTTGGAAACCGAACTGTCTTGGAGGACTGCAACACAGTTTCTCACACTCATTCTACGAATAAAAGTTCAAATAACTTGCAAAGAGAAGTAGCAATCGTGATTGGGACGGAAAGAGGAGCATTGCATGGTAGTTTTCCCTTTTTAGGAACTGGCGTAAGATCTCCAATTGAGAAAGTGGTTGGGACAACACCCTGAATGAGGATAATCTGCATCAGGAGAGAGTTACGCGCCTAATGAGAGCGGGCCCACCTTTTTTTAGATGGAGTGCGCTGATCTCATCAATCCCGAAAGATTGTTAAGGTTTTAGGCGAGAGTTACCCAGTTTTCCATTTTACAATGGAACCCAAAGAAACTGCCCTTGCGTTTGCATAATGGTTTATAAAGAGTTAGGACAAAAAGTAAATTTTAGCGTAAAGATAAGGTGCTGAGGAGAGGTTGCCCTTCCCACAAGTACAGAATAATTTTCGTCCATTTTATGTAATGTCCTGAATTTCACTTGAAAAAAAAAATTGTTTTTTTTATTTATTTCCTGTTCGTTTTAATAGCATGTTCAGAGTTACTCTAAATGTGAGGAAGGTTACCAGTAGAGAGGCCTTATCGAATCGTGGCAGTACATAATTTATTCATGAATTATTGATGCACTAACGGCTCAATGACACCTTTTTCAAGGTCAATCAGGGGGGACTGTTTCTAAGTGTATTGACTCCGGGACGAAGTTTGCGCATGCGCACCGAATAATGACGGGGCAATGTATTGATCGCTAACTAACGGGACAAGATCACGTGTCTCTTTCTAGGCCAATCAGAAGATGTTTCTAAATGTATTGATCCGCTAACGGGAAGTGACGCAACTGATATAAGGAAGGATTTTTGCTATAGTTGTTATTAGTGTGTGAGTAGAATTCAAGGAGGGAGAACAGTTTGACTTTACTCATTAGGATATATTTGTAATAATGAGTGGAATTTTTTACTCTATTAGAAATTGATAGTGGAGTTGGTAGCAGTGATACAAGAGCACCAAACATTGCGGTGGAAATCACGAGAGGATCACGACTTTGTCTGGAATGGGATGAAGTATATGAAAGATATGTGATATCTTTGAGCGAATTTAAAATGGAGGATCAATTATGCTTCGCTGCAAAAGTTGATATAGCACATGTGAATAGACTTCAAAGTGCTTTAAAAGGAAATAGGAAGCATATCGAGGACAATAAGCTGTATCGCTAATTGTACATGTGTAATAATATTGTTGTAATTATACAATAAATTTGTTTCGAAATCGAAATGTCCCTTTCTTTTTGTTAGAATGTTTGGCTAACGATTCTTCGTCAGTCTAGAGTCAGCAGTGAGAGTGATAGTATTGAAAAATGAATAATTTGAGAAAGAAAGAATTATATCGAATCTTGTGTTTATGGAAAAACATTTGATTCTGGATGAGGTTTTTCTCGAGTTATCCCTTCAACGGAAGATATTCTCACAGGGAACACTTGACAATATAATGAAAAATGATTCTCCCCCATTGGACTATTGTATGAAACTTTGTCGTTGTGACTCACATGCTTATACTCTATTTATTGATATATTAATTGGAACAAAGCAGAATAATATTGTGGATATACTTTTGAAAACATTGCTATAGATTCAATGTAGATGGCTCCCCCTTTGAAAGAGGTGGCGTCACAGAGCTACTCCTCTCCCACTCCCCTCACTGAATTTATCGAACGAGGATCACTTTCTTTTTAGCTGTGAGAGAGTTGACATCGGAAACCAAAAAATGTTCTGTACATGTCCACTATGCATGTACACTCTTGGTAGTTGGTCATCATGTGAGAATTGTACAATTATTGATGACTATAATGAAAAATGCAAATTATGTAGTCCTTGTAAATTACATAGAGGATATGCAGTACAAATTAAAGGCTGTAATTCATGTCTTGAAGAGATTTGTGACTCTCACCCTAGAGGGCATCTATGCTCCAATTGTCACTATGACAAATGTGATCAGTGGGAGAATACTTACCCCGGTATGATTGGAAAAAACCCCAAACGTGATTTTAGTTTATTTCTACGAGATTGGTATCATCATGGATTTAAATTATTTTGGGGAGGAAGAATCAGTTCTACGATTCAACTGTTGGGGTAACAAGACAATTTGGTTTCTACGTCATCGTTGTGACGACACTTCCTATTATGACTATAAACGTAGTGATTTTTATTTGGCAGTTACCGAATGTGATTCACCATTTGAAAACACTGTATGTGATATTGCTTCAAATAGACAGATTGAAAAACTTGAATTTCACAATATGAATATAAATAGTATCATTGACTATACAAAGAGATTTGACAAGAGTGAAGTTATATTATACTGTAGAAAATGTGACCCTGACTTTGCAGCCAATCAAGATCAATATACAGTGAATTCAAATGATTTACCAGCATTAGTGGTTCACGACAGTTGCCTATACACTGAAGAAGAAGAAATTAAAAGGGAAGAATAAAGACATTGTTGTATATACGTTTTTCATTTATTAATAAAACAAATTCAGATACATTTTTAAGCACTTTACTCGTAGGGCACTAAAATCAATATTATACAGGTCTGAGAGGATATTTTCCACCATAAAGTCATTCAGACGTGGATTGTTTACATAAATGTTGAGAAACTGCTTGTAAGTATAGCCGCGACATCTGAACACCATAATATAGTAGTGCATGGAAACCACAGCTTTTAGTCGTCAGATCCTGCACTCTCTTCCGATTTTGAATAATAGTTTTCCCACTGCTCTCAATATAGTTGCTGATGAGTGAAGTGTAGAATGTATAGGGTAGGCCAAGAGGATCAGAAAGTTCAATCGTCTTCATAATTTGAAATATGCACAACCAATGGCCAGTATTCACAGTCGACGGACTGCTATTAACAATAATTAGGGTATTGTTGGCACTTTCAATTTTTCCAAGAAAGTCCGAGGGCAGACAATAGGATCTGTATTTGGACATGTAGGGGTCCATATTAAATACATTGATATTTGACTGGTGTTCATGGTGCCAAGTCTAGTAGAACACTGCCTTAGGGAGTGATTTCCCAATAGGTTTCAAATTGATTTAGCGAGATTAGTGCAATACTCTCAGCTAATGGGTCGGCAAATGTTCGCTCTCAACGCGTACTCCCCATTCGTACTATACTCATATCCTGGGTGCCAGACAAATCCTACAATGATACCATGTGTTTTAGCAAACATTTCTTCGATTATACCATTTTCAAATAGTTGTGAATCATGATCTAGGGTTTGCATGGTCAACTCATACAATGTCCTATAGGATTTATCAAAAGATAGCTTGTAGAGTGGGATTCAATTTACTTTGCAGACAAGAGATGAAAGCCCAACATTTCAAATTTATGTGGGCATCCAGTCCACGATCCTATTGCACTAGCGCTTTTTACAAATCCCAAGGATAATTTTAACGGAATTTCGCCATTGATAAAGGATAAGTCGGTGAAGGTGCGTGAGCCTGTGGCAATATGACGTTGATTGGTGATTATATGAGGAACAAGTAGTTTAATATTATTTCCAAAGGCTCTCAGTTTTTGTTTGCGTACATGTAGTATTGCCGAGGTAGGGAGAGAGTTACATCAGGATTGGCAGCAAGTTCTTTTCGTAAAATGAAATTGGATGGTGCAAGCGTCAATTTTATATTCACTTTAATATTGGGTGGTAGCCATTGGGGTATATTAAATATTTCATGATATATTTTTTCCAACTAGATGTAATTCACTAGTTGTAGCATTTTTAAGTGCATCTGTACTATCAGTATTAGTAATATATTCATATCCATTGGAGGTGCCTCTCAATTCCTTGTATGACTTGGGTGTCATCAGCATGAATTGCATATAGCTTGTATAATTTGAGAGATTGTTGTTTGTGCTCACCAGCGTACCATTTATGTAGACACTCATTTGACGAAATAAATTATGTAATATACAATTTTCATAGGATATTCCATCAGCAAGAATTGGCAATGTATTGCCAATTTTTGTCTAATGAAAGTTGGATTTCCGGACTTTCATGCGTAAATCTATAAATGTCGAAGACATGTCCATAAAGTAGTCTTCATTGGAATAAATTTGAAAGTGGATATTATCGGAGAGGGGTTGTTGTGAATAAAATTGTTCATAGTATCCATTTTTTACACTCACATCAACATTTTCTGCATTGAATAGATTTAAAGATGAAGTGATTAAAGGTTGGGAATCCTTATGCGGTAGATATGACATCTTAGGAAAAGAAATCTAGTTTCGATCTAACAGTTCCCTTCCTGGGGCTTCTTCTTCTATTTACTGCAAAGTGTCGGCTTTTTCCTTCTTTTCTTTGACAGGGGTGTTGTCTTTCATTTCTGACGTGAGTAGAGACTGATGGGTGATGCACTGTTTCTTGACCTTTTTAAACCTTTTCCATTTTGGTGAGATTTCAATTGTTCACCAAGGGTTCGCGCACTGGACCTAAGATTTTCCGAAGCACCTTTTTTTAAAATCCTTGCCAGAGCCCCAATCGTATAGTGTAGAGGATGCAAAACCTGTCACAGCCGGTACAATATATTTTCTAGCCAGAGGTAGTGCAGAGCGAAACAGCTTAGCAAACCAACTGCCAAGACCATAGCCAGACATTGACGAGCGACCTTTGTAATAGTCCATTCCATTGCCCAGTTGTCTTGGGCCAAGAGTATTAACATAGCAGTCAATATCAGGACAAATGAATACCACTTTTCTATTAGACAGCTTGTTGTTGAATGGGTCAAAAAGGGGCATGTAATCACAGCCAAACCTTCTGATATTGCTAGGGGATCACCTAATTCAGTTCTTAGTGTTAACTGACAGAGTTCCAAATTAGAAGTGTTTATGGGGATATACTGAAGATGCTTTGTATTGTAGTGGTGAATATGTTTTTGATTGGTTTTTTCGTTCAAGAACTCGTAGGAGGGGAACATTGCTATTGCCAACCCGGGATGTTTCAACAAATGAAGCGTAGAGAAATATACAAGTGTCCGTGGAGAAGGCAAGCGGATAGTCAGCAAAAATAAAATTAGTGTTTCCAGTACTTTTACCATTGATTATATTGAGCTTAAAGCCAAGAACCATCTTTTAGATTACCATTGAGAATAACCTTTTCATCGGCAATAGGTGAACTAATGTAGATCTTGCCCTCCTCCTTTGAATAGTTGAAATGAAAGGCTCATTTTTTTTACGAGCGGAAATTCTTTTATTGATAGAACGACATAAATCATTCATACAGGTGAGTTCTTCGTAGGGTAATTCAATATATGGATAATTCATCCAATTGATCTTTTGAATTTACTCTTGATCCCCTGAGGGTGGCGGCCAATCATATGATCTAATTTTTATATCATATTTGCAATCCTTTCTCAGGATATCATATATTTTCTGAGAATACAGTCGACAAGAGCCACTTCATACTTTCCATCGTCGAATTTGATGGTGGGAGAGAGTTTCGTCCAAAAATCACTTGTTCTATTCAAATCATTGTAGAGAGGATCAGAAACATTGGACATGAAAGTCACATAGAAATCATTGGGCATTTTTAATGTCTTCAACACTGACCCAAGAATCAAAATCAGAGTTGTATCCTAGCCAGAGAACAAGCAACTGTCTCTTGCCCCTGCGAGTACGACTCTTCAACATATTTTTAATTTTATAAATTTCACTAGTGTTTCTAACTTTTTGCAGTTCATATTCATAAATACCACCGAGAATCTCATCATCTTTGGTGTCTCGCAGTCGATATGTCGTGGGTATAGTGTCTAGGATTTTGGACACTTAAAAAAGTTCAGTGCTCCATACATTATTCCCCTTTTCAAAAATATTGGTGGTTCTACTAATTCGAACAGTATCACCAACATTGAATTTCTTCTTCACATTTTTTTCACTGGAATATTGCTTTAGAAAAGCATCAAATATATTTTCACTGCAATGAACTTCCCGAGGGCTAACCTTGGACAGGGATCGACGTGGTCGTTGGTTGTATATTTGCATGATTTTATCTAAATCATGAATAAAAACAGCAGTATTTTTCAGCGTACAATTTCTTGAAATTAATAGACGAATCGTTCTTATCAATCGTTCAGCCAATGCAGCCTTTATCGGGCTGTGACTATGATAGAGTGTTGTCTTATATTTCAATAGAACCTTTTGCATATGAGGATTAAAAAAAATTCGCTACCACGATCCGATTGAATTTTTCTATAGCAATCCTGTTCAAGAATACTTTCTAAAGCATGAGCAACTTCAACACCTCTCTTTGATTGCAATGGAATGGCATAGGCATAGCGACTAAAGACACTGATTGCCACTAGAATATATTTGTAGGGTGTATTGTGACGCCGTTGAATCGTGTCTAAAGCTAAAAGATCAGTTTGCATTATATTCAGAGGGAAAAAGGCTTTAGTTTGTCGATATTGTTTGCCGCGAAGCCTGCGATTCCGATGCAGTGTGTAACTCGGTTTATTTTCTAGATACTCTTTTGTTTTTTTTAATGTGCTTCCATCTATGTCAGAGGCAACTTTAGAAAGCTTGGTGGGGGAGCTTAGACTTCCCGCTTCGGCAATTTTTTCATAGACATGTCTTAAAACTTCATCCATTTTGAACGCAAACACGTAGTGTAATGTCCACTCCCCTTTTGCACACTGGAGGTTGAATCAATACGTCTTTGCTTTTGACTAGCCACTGGTGTTACAAAATCATTGCTGCTGCTGCTGCTGCTAGTATTTTCCAATGTTGAATCTTCTTCTTTTTTAAATGGTGTTGGCGTTGTTGGAGGACTATATTCTCTTAGTTTCTTTAGAATTTGCTTATTGCCAATAAGACTTTTGGGGAAGTTTGATGCATTTAGAAAGGTGTATAGATTATTGTCAAATGATAAAAGTCCTTTACGATTCGTAACCATATCACAAATTAAATCAACTAGATTATAACTTTTCCCTGAATTATAATTCGTTTCCCTGTGCTTGCGACCTGAACTTGATGACCACCAGTTTCCCACATGAGATATGCTAATACTCTTTTACTCTGTTCTCGATAGGTCACTGGCAATAGGTTTCCAATTGATGTCGCTATGGCATTCAATTCCTTCTCCTTTGATTGCACTGCTGAATCTTGAGGAGATACTTCCTGTTTAGGGGGATCTGTGACGATGGTGGCGGGTCTCTCACGATAAGGTCTATGTTTGTCCACACGTCGCAATGCATCTTGAAGTAGAACTAGCTTTTTATCATCGGCAATATTTTTCGTCATTAATGAATTTGCTTAGATTATCTTCAAAATGTTCCACGGGTGAGAGGACAAGTTCAAATGGCGTCAATTTATAGGGTTTAGCCATCTAGAGAAAACTGTTTACAAGTCCTGCAATTATTGGCAGTAAAAGTGTAAAAAAAGCTACCACCCGCTTGAAGGAGACGTTTTTCTTTTATAAAATTTTCCTTTGTTTTTGCAAGCCAAGGCACGTACAGTGGAACGATGTTGCTTTGTCTGTTGTCTAACACTTTCTGGCAAGTGTACATTGCCCTCAGTTAAATTTAAGCAAAGTTCAGATATTAGATTAATGAAATCATTGTCAACACCATGTTTTGTTTTAGTATAGCCTTCCTGAGTGGAGGTTTTTGCAGTGCCTAAAACGGAAAATAAATGCCGTTGTTCGTGTAGTTTCTTCAGTGTCATGATGGCAACTAATAGCTTTTTCTACTGTTCACCGGAAGATATACAGTAATTTCTTTGTCGAAAATATCTGTGACTACACGTAGATCATCGGGTGTATTCTGATTAAGATCTAGCAAAATGTACCCGTAGGTCATATTTGTTGCCTGAGTGTACGCTGACATCAGAAATTTGGGGTACCTGGATATATTTGCTTATTGAGAGTTATTAGCGAGCAAGAATCTCGAACAACTCGAACAACATACATTTGCTCTGATGAAACAGATTGTGTAGAACTAGGTTTATGGAAATGTGTTCATGATGAGAGCGAACGGTAAACAGTTGTAGCATTTCCTGTGAGAACTGTTCAATTGATTTAACCAAATCATCGATAATCAGCCATGAGTTTGGTTCAATACTAATTGAAAACATCAAGTCCCGTGAATTGTATTGGCATGGATGTGTCAGTAGCTTTTATTTGATCGTAGGACTCCTACCAAATACTATAGCAATAATAAATTTTCTTTTTTTCGTTTTTCCAAAAATATTTTATTACAATTTTGAATTATTTAGCTAAAAGTGTCGTTTTCCCAGACATTGATGGGCCACACAGAAACGATCTGAATGGTGTTTTAAATTGATACATACTGCTGCTGCTGCTGTTGACAACAGCCAGACTACAACTAACCGTAAACCATACTTGTCCAATGAATAAATAATAATTTTCCTCTAGATCTATCTAGTACAAGAACAACAAAAAACAACATATCTTTCATTTATTGAATTGTACAACACGAATAGCACACACTATTTGTTTAACATGAACAACAATAGCATTTATTAAAAACAACACTTTTCTGTACAGCAATAATAGGACACACTATTGTACAGCAAGAACAACAATATTTATACAACAAGAATAGTACACACATTTTTGTACAACTTAAGATAGCGATAGCACTATTGTACAACAACATTTTTTCACATAAGAAAACAACTTACAACACGAACAATAGCACAGTTGAACAAATTTCTATGAATTTAAAGGATGTGACTACCCTCCAACCCCGGGGCGCGGGCCGAAGGCTGGCAGCGGGCGGGAGCCGCGGACCGAAGGCCGACCACGGGCGGGACCCCCACCCCCGGGGATCACGTGGAAACTCTATATACAATAGTCGTCGCTGCAGGTTAGGTTAGGTTGTACTATTTGAGAATTTAAGTTAATTTATCAGGTTAGGTTAGGTGAGCATTTAAGTTAATTTATCAGGTTAGGTTAGGTGAGCATTTAAGTTAATTTATCAGATTAGGTTAGGTGAGCATTTAGAAAGGTTAGGTTAGGTTAATTTATCCAGACCAAGTTGGTTGCGACAGTCTACACATTCATCTCGGTCTGAAAATCAATATTTGGCCGTGGGGGAGTACTTTTACACCATCCTCTAGCACGAAGACCTTGTCAGATATACACGAAATGGCATTCTTTTCAACTCTAAGAGTATAATTTTTATACGGCAGAGAGTGAATTGCCACCACTTTTGCTCTCGGCACTAGACAACTATCTACACAGGTTCTGTAGACACTCATGTGAAATTATTTTTACAAAATGTGTAGGCACCCCTTTACACGCTTGCTTTATATCTTTATCTTGGGTTTTACGCAATAACATTTAGGACCGGGGAACACCTCATTGGATATTAAATCACTCCCCGTCTCGGATTTTAATATTAGTAGCTGATTGGGAGCTTGACGTTTCACCAACTCGGGGTAGAGGGATGCATTCCAGTCAGTGAAATCCATCCGCGAGCTGATGTGCACCCCTTTTTCTAAATTATTTAATAAATCCCCAGTTTTTACTTTTAACAGCAGAGAATCTGTATCCCCATAATAAACTTGAACCCCCCCCTCCCTTGGCCATTGTACCTTGCACACATTGTAAAAAAAGGACAACATGAGCTTTTTGGAAATTTCCAGTACTGAACTCCCTCCCGCTATATTTTTGTTCATTACAGCATTTCTCTTTTTCTTGTTGTTAAAACGCGATCCCCATGAAAAACATACCCCCCGCCTCATCGATCTTTCTACAAAAAGGTGTTGACCTACATCAGTGATCAACCCTATTTCCTCCCTACTAATTTTCAAAATCAAGTCCATCACCAAATGTAGTGTGGAAAAAATAATAACCTATATCTAATCCAAACTCTGGATAGATTTGGTCTGTGTTTTTACAGAAAATATCTAAAAGTGATAAAACGTCACTTGCCAAGTACAGTCTACAGTAATCCCACCCATTTTTACAATTACCCTAGCCCAAACCCTCTCGGCAAATTGATATTCCTCGGCAGTGCATTCACTATTGGTGAGTGAATTATAGAAAGCTTCAATTGGAAGTAGTCTCACCTCACTTAACCATGCGCCAGAACAGTAACAGTCGTATGCATATACGCCCTTACAGGTCAGTAGGTCATACATTTCACTGTCTGGAAAGTGCTGTTTAAGCAGGGGAAAACTATCAAAATTGCCGCTTTTCTGCACTTAAATCAATTGACTCAAAGCCTTGGGGAAAAAACTAAAGGAATCTAAAAAACCGGATTTTATTCCAACACGTATGTCCATTATCCTCCGCCTGCCATTTCAACTCGAGAAGCACCAACTTCTCAGCTGATTTGGAGATAATATTGTAGGTAAATGAATTGTTTACCCATGGACTATCTACTCCCCCTCCCTTCCTGTGCATACGTGCCAAAGCCAGTAAAATAAATTTTAAATCATAATTTGAATTTTGAATGAAAACCGGTATAAAAAACTGCTGGCTTACATTCACATTGCACGATTGATGTGCTACACCACGAAAACTACTACCCCCTGACGACATTTCCTGCCACCTTTGATTTTAATCACGCACTTTCCCCTTCCCCCTATTTTCTTTCCCCTTAGTCTCCTCTTCAAATTCCCCCTTACAAACCCAGCATATTTTTTGATTTTTAATCGCTAGACGATCCTATGCAGAAAACAACATTGGGTAATGTATATTTATCAAACGAGAAATAGCTCTATTTGCGGTGCCAATTAATTTAGTCAATGCCTTGATCATGCACTCGTTCTCATCGAAAGTCTCGACTATTTCTAACAATTGCATTGTGTTAGAGTTGTCTCTTTGCGCGTGGGCATAGGAAACGCTATAGCTTGATGTTCTTTGATTCGATTCGAAAATCAATGAACATTCACATCCACTAGCCTATCTTCATAATCCAAAGAGATTTTATTGCTTTGGAGGAGGGTATTTTGGAAATTTTAAATCTTAAAATCGCCGTGTCACCCGAAACTGTTTCCACTGATTGGTAGCTATGCCGTCTATAATGCTTCATATGATTCTGTAGTTTTAAATCACTAACAAATTGGGACATTCATGTCGGACAGTAGAAATGTGTCCCAAGTGTTTTACTCTCCTCCAGAAGTCTACTGATATCTGTAATTGGGTTAAATTGGCCAATTGCATTGGGTTCACTAGGTGGTGTGTACAACAACCAAACCCAGTGCTTCACCAATTCAATTGACGGGCCCCTTACTGGGAACAACACCCCCTTTTTATTAGAACGTGCCCCATCCTCAAATTCAGTTTCATACTGGATCACAGTAACGCCGATATTTAAATGGGCATTGGCCCCTTCAAAAATATCAATTGACCTTAGCGTTACTGGGAATTTTCCCTCTAAACAAGTGAAATCTACAGGGGGAAAATCAGAGCCCACCTTCCCCATGTACAGCCCAGTATTCTAAATTTTTCTTTGTAGCGTCACGTGCTAGAGGATCGAATGCTGATATGAGGGAAGCTTACATGAAACATTTTTGGCCTGTTTCAAAACAGATTCGTTGAACGCTCTTGCAACCCTCTAAATCGGGATTATATTTTAAAACTGTTGCCCTCTCCCCACCTCCTCTTAAAATAATTTTTTTTTCAAATTTACAAATATTAACACTTAAATTTTCAATAAATAAAACTACAGAACCACTTCCATTCTCATTAAAATTTTCGAGATGCGTAATAATTGTTATAATTTTCGAGATGCAAAAAAAACGGTTTCATAATTTTCCAAATGCGGGTAGACCACTAGCATCTCGGTATGTACATAATGGTCATATACCTCCTTTTTGTCCTCATTTAAATAAAATATTTTTAAAACAATTGAAACCTTAATAGCGTCCCTACCCCCCCACAACTGAATCTGGTTTTCTAACAGTGCACCAATCTTATCTACATATTCGTGAACAATATCTATAAGGTCAAATTTAAAATTCCCCTTCATAAGCGAATTAAAGGGATCCCCAAAGGTTGCAGTGTAGACGACTATTGTATTTAAGATTGAATTTGTTTCAGAGTATTCTGGAATTATTTTAAATTGTGTATTGTTACCTTCCCCCTCTTGTATATTATCCCCCCTCCAGCCCCACTCTGTTTAATAATAGGGCTGTGAGAAGTCATTTCAGTTGTTTGAATTGGAACTATGTCTATTAAATTAGTGGGGGGAGGGTTCTCGGTTATTTCATTGACAAAATCGTCTAAAAGCTGTAAAGTATTTGGACTTAACAACGGCAAGTCCCCCTGATCAACTGTACTACTATGTAAATTAAAATAATTAGTTAGTGAATCATCAATATTGTCAGGTATTTCAATGGAATTAACGATACCATGGCATTCGTTGATTGGTGAATAGTCCTGAATGGCATGAAACTCCATAGATGCGAGTTCTTCTTCTTCTTCTTCAACTGATGAGGGGTGACAATGAATATGGAACCAATGCAATCTATAAAAGAAAATAACTTATTTTCAAAGTGTCTAAATCACCCTATTTTTAAAATTGGATTATTATTTACATTTGCTTAAAAAACACGCTTAGTAGTAGTAGCATTTGGTTAATTCACTACTCTAACTACTCTATATATTCTGAAAGTTCCAACTTAATATAAGATATTTACAATCTAACACATGACTTAGTAGGTTTTGATTTCGTTCAAACAACTCCCCCAAAAATTTCATATTAATACTCTTTATCTGCTTTGAAAAAAAACGGTGTCTTTACTTGGTTTGAAATGGATAGCCAAAACACTTGATACACAACTTATTCCGATAGAAAGTTGTTTTTATAATATTTGCAGAAGCAAGCATTCGTTAATAAAGCAGTTTATATTGCAAAGATTTTGCTACTTACTATTGCTGGGATATAGTGCCTTTTTTGGCTTCGCTAGCCTAATTCAGCAGGTTGAATTCAGCAGCATACATTTGATATGATTCAAAAGGAGAACGCTATATTTCCTTTGGGAGAAAAATAGCGAGAAATAAAATTTAAACTTACATTTCCAAATTCCGGCTTCACTTGAGTGCCGGATGGTCCTGGCAAACCATGATGGGGGATGGACGGGACGTCGCGTCCGTTTTTTGCGCAGCCAGGCCAGCAATGTCATTGGGTTGTGCAGCCGGTGCAGTGATGTCACTTGCTTGGGGGGTTGGAGCAAGTGAGCCATCATTTTGTAGTTACCCGCCCACTCTCTCTTTATCTTTCTACCTGGCTGCATAGGGGCTGGCGCAGATGGGACTTAGACAGGTCCGGAACGGATGTGGGTGGCTCTTGATGAACCAGCTATCTTCAGTTGTTGCGTGGGAGAAGCGTCGTTACCCCTAGCTCTCTTTTCAGGAGGGGACAGGTATTTCTCAAAATTGTCCTTAAAAAGAAGAGAAAATTTAGTATAAAATAACGGCTCCTTTTTAAAGAAGAAAATCAGAATTTACTGTCAGGCATAATTTTTTCTAGAAAGTATCTGTCTCAAAGAAGCCCCTCCCCCCTTTCCAGCAAAGCAAAAAGTAAAAATTTGCGAGGAAGAAGCTAGACTTAGAAATCAAAAGTTTTTATTACACAACTTGTGAGAAATAAAACCCTGACAAACAGCAGTCTGGTTAGCCTTAGGATAGAAATCAATGTTTTTACCATTTAGAGAAAAATTTAAATACACTCCGTGTTGGAAATAAAGCCAAAAAGCATAGAAATCCTATTTTTACCATTTAGAAAATAAAACAACATATAATTTAAAGCAAAAAGAGCTAAGGTGTGTTTAAAGTTAAAAAAAACAAAAAAAACTAGCATTATTCTTTAGGAACAAAGGTGTATCAAATCCAGGCTAATGATTTAAAATATAGATCTCAAAATAGCCAGCCACAAATATAGCAGACAAAATATGGTATAATTAAAAGCTAACCAAACACACTAAACTTAAGAGTTGCGTGTAGGAAAGGCTACATTAGTTTTCTTGTCAAAAGGTGGTACATGTCGGCACGATGAATCCATCCCCTTACTCCCCCCTCCCACCTCCATGTAAACACAGAGTACTCAAAATGGAAACAACAATTACTATATGAAACTATTTATTATAACTAACACCCACCCCCCTCTTTGCAATTCAAAGGATTTACTGTTTTTTGATTGGGAAAAAGTATCTTTTTTCAGCGAAACCTTTGCTAAGCTAATTCATGAGAATTAGCACACAGGATGCACACTTGACGGGTGTCAATAATCATCACTATTTAAGTCTTAGCGGCTTTATATCATAAAGGGATCACTATACCTATCAGTTGACGGAAGTAAGTTGTCACTTTTGCTAGGATAGATATAGTATGAAAATTAAATGAATTTGTCGAAAAGAGAATTATTTCCAATGAAAGAATTAAAATCGTTAACAGTGGGGGGTTTACATGGCCAGAAAGAGCATATTTTACGCTTTCTAACGACTATAAACATCACATAATGGACTTTTTATTGGTGGGGGGGGGGGGCATACCCTGAATTTGAGTATACTGAAGGAGGACTACAGAAATGATTTTATTTGGAAATAACCTAAGAAAATTTACTAAATAGAACTCAAATTATAAATCGATGTAGCTAAAGTTTCCAAATCAATAATATCAGAAATAATCTCCATGGTGGCTTGAGACTGTATTATAATTTAACCTCAACGCATGTCCATTATAAACAAAATCTCAAGGGAGAATTATGATGTAAGGAAACCCTACGTAAACTCCCTGATTGACCTAGAAAGAGACACGTGGTTCTTTCCCGTTAGCGGATCAATACATTTAGAAACAACCCCTGATTGGTCTAGAAAGAGAAACGTGATCTTGTCCCGTTAGCGGATCAATACATTGTCCCGTTAGAATTCAGTGCGCATGAGTAAACTTCGTCCCGGAGTCAATACACTTAGAAACAGCCCCCCCCCCCTGATTGACCTTGAAAAAGGTGTCATTGACCCGTTAGTGGATCAATAATCCATGAATAAATTATGTACTTCCACGATTGGATAGGGCCTCTCTACTGTTACCGTCTCTCAGACCGAGTCTTTGAATTGAACTCCGACTTTTGCACAGTAATGCTTCGAGAAAAAAAACGAGCTTATTTACTATATTTGCTTATCGAAGGAAAGTATGATTATCTGGAATAAGCTACGATCTCCACAGGTAGCACCCTCTTTTTGGAAGTTGAATTCCTATTTCCAAAATTATGCAAGTTTTCAGTTCGTAATAGATTTTAATGAGCAACTTTGAAATTAATACATTTTGCATAATTTTTGCAATTGAAATTAATGCATTTTGCATAGTTAAAAGAAGTATGAATAATGTATTTTGCTGTCGCATATGCTGCTATAAATATTTGTTTTTTGAGTCTCGGTTTGCATCGAAAAGGGTCGCTCCTTACTTACAGTTTGTTACTTTAACCTATTTTATGCAATGCTCTCTTACATATGAAGTAGGGCTAATACTTCCTCTTTCATCCTCCAGTCCCGAAATCATTCACGTCAAATTCACGTAAATCAATCAGCCCCGAAAAAAATTCACGTCAAAATATTTATTACAAGGTGGAGGGTCTGAAATTTTTATAAAAACTAATCATAGCGTCATCAGTTGATGTGAATAAAAACAAAACATAAAATAAACAAATAAAAACATGCATCCGTGATTTTCCTTCCCCCTAAAATTATAAATTCCATATTTTTATAGAAAAGAGTTTGAAACCATTGCAATGGAGTTCTGCGGTATCCTGAACTTTTTGAACTTAACTTGTCTTTTTGGGGGTATTTCCCTCTTTTTGAAAATCAGGCAAATTTTTTCAGGCTCATAGCTTTAGATGAGTAATTTTAAAGTTCAATGGAGTTTATATATTTGGAATCATGGGCGGAGCAATAGCGCTGCCTAAGTAAAAAACGATGTGTGCACAATGTATTATTTATTTTATTTTTTTTCACCAATGCACCTCGTATAGAGAAAGAGCTATTGTAGAAACTTCGAAAAGAGCTCATTCGATTGGAAATTAATGTTTTCTAGTGCCCTTTTAAGATTTAAAAGTGATTGGAGGGCAACCATCCCTCGCCCCAACACCCATCGTTTCCCCATTCAATCAATCGATCAACCTTTATTTAAAAAAAAGAACAAACGAAACAATTAACATGAACATTTCGACTCAAAGCAATGCTTGTACGAGTCACACCCGATATTGGTAAACAAATTTATATCACACTATGAAATGAAAAGAGATGAGCTGATAACATAAGAGAGGGATAAAGAATTAGAAAGGTAAGAATTGAGACGAGGTGGAGTCAAAGAAGGAGAGTGAGAGGATAAGATACAAACAAAAATTGAGACATTAACTCATGCAGTATCCAATACTGTGTAAGAGAGGTATCGTTTTTGGAGTGTGCCAAATGATTTTATGCATTTAATAGATTCATTAATTGAGTTCCATACAGAAATACTTCTATAAACTGGAGAGTGTTGAGACCTTGTAAGCCTTCTTCTCGGTAGCATAAAATTGTACTTGTTGCAGTGGAGAGCTCTTCCTCGATGAATTGTGCTACAAAGTTTGAAGTACCTGGAAATACCTTGAGGAATTCTATTTGATATGTGCTAAACACAGATTACTAACGTTGATTTTCTTTCTTATATAAATTTGTTCCAGTGTCTCTGTATAAGTATGTTGAGGGGTATAGCCTGGGGAGGCAATATGTGGCCTTAACTGTACGATTTTGTGATTTCTTTAATGATTTTAGATGAGATTTGAATGTATTGCCCCAGACAGAACAGCAGTAGTTCAAGTAGGGGAAGACAAAAGCATTATAAAGCATTTTCATCATGTCAGCACTTAGAAGCAGGCTAGCTCTATGTAACATTGATGTTTGCCGTGAGACTGTTGAAGACAGCTGGGATATGTGATGTTTGAACGAAAGAGAGGAATCTACAAATACGCCAAGGAACTTTGTGACTGTGGTCTGAGGAATGGGATTTCCATTGATTGACAGTGCGACATTGTGAGACAATGAGGAGTTTGAAGGAACAGAAGTGAAGACTGTGATGCAGCTTTTTGTAGCACTTACCTGCATTTTGTTACGAAAACACCAGTCAGATATTTCGTCAAGTGTTTTTTGGGCCTTTTTTGCAGCAGACTCGGATGATTCAGCAGCAATGAAGAAATTTGAGTCATCAGCAAATAGTACTGGGTGTGGATTTGTAGTGAGACATGTTGTTAGGTCATTAATATACAAAATAAACAAGAGCGGTCCAAGTACCGACCTTTGAGTACGCCAGATTTTACCGGTAATTCTGGCGACACACTACCCTCCACAATTACACATTGCTTACGATCAGTCAGGTACGATGAAAACCACTCGTGAGCAACACCATATATTCCAAATGAATGTAATTTTGTGAGGAGGATTGAATGGCATACCGTGTCGAAAGCTTTAGTGAAATCCAGAAAAATCCCTAGTACCTTTTCTCCGGCATCCTGGCTATATAATATGTATTCAACTGAATCAACTAAGGCATGCAAAATTGAATTATAACACCAAAACCCGTATTGACGGGGAGAGAGTAGCTGCTTGACATCGAGGAATCTATATACTCTGTTATAAGCCACTCACTCGAGGATTTTTGATATAACCGTTAGAATTGATATGGGTCACAAATTAGAGATAAGACTTTTGTCTCCTTTTTTGTAGAGGGGGAGGACTTGGGCAGTTTTTGAACACATTAGGATAAACTCTGGTTGCTAGTGAAAGGTTGACCAAGTGTGTAAGTGCAGCTACAAGTACTGCAGAGGTCTTCCTCAATATATAGTTGCACAGCCCAAAGGTGTCTTGGGTTTGCCATTAGGCAGCTTATTGATAATCACTAGGAATTCCTCTTTCGTACATGGTGCTAGAAAAAGACCTGATATTGTTCTACTGTGGGTTCGTTCAGGAGATGAGCCAGAAGCATGTAGAGATTCTGATGAACGAAAAATCTTGATTAAAAGCATCAGCACGAGATTCGCTTGCTAATGTCTCACCACGCATATTTATTATTTATTTAGGTATAGCCACCTTCTTCCTTTTTTGACAAATTATTTCATTAACAATCTCCCATACTTTTCTCAAGTTACTCTTACATTCATTTATTCTCTCCGCATAATACCACCTTTTTGCATTACGTGCTGATCCGTTTAATGTATTTCTGTACTTTTTGTATGTCTCTCTCGCTTCAGGAGTTGTAGATTTAAAAGCTTTCAGGTACAGCCTATTTCTGTGTTCGGTAGACTGAACGAGACCTTTCGTCATCCAAGGAGTTTTGGGAACACTTTTGATCCGACATGTTCGTAGAGGAAAACACCGTTCTGTTAACTGTTTAAGCCGGCTCGTGAGTGCATTTGCTGCCATATCTGCCGAAGACGCATGAGTTACAGCAGACCAATCATTCGATTTCAGGGTTTCAGTGAAGTAATCAATTTTTTTGGGGAAAAACTTCGATACGTGAAAAAACACGATTAGACGCTGACTTAGTGGATCGGCCTGCCCTTGTTGGGACCATTGTGATTACTGGTAGCGATCGGAAACATCAGATGTTATAATATGCGAGGTAAAAGATGTGTGAGGGTTAAAGGAAAGGAATATATTGTCAATCAGTGCTGCAGTATTTCTAGCTGAACAATACCGTGTGGGAAAGAATACAGTGGGGAGAAGACCAGATGATACAGTTGTATCAAGGAACGAACGCGAGTTGGTGTCAACGTCAATCGACAGCAATTTGATGTTAAAGTCACCCATAAGACATGTATTTTTACCTCGACCACACATTCATTAATCTCCGACATAAGCTGCTCAACTTGCGAACAGAAAATGTCACTTGGAAATGGTGGTGGCTTGTAAAAAAAGGCACACAAAATCTACTGGAGATGACTTTCCAAGAATTTCAATGACCATTGAGTAGACAGATCGACAACGTTCGACCACATCATTAAAAATTGATTCCAAATCATCGCGGCACTTGTAAGAGATAGAATCATTTACAAATAATGTAATGCCACCGGAGCACTTTGTTACGTGCCGTGGAAGATGTATGGCTTCAAAACCGGGCAAACAGTATGGCGACATGCCATCTTGAGAAGACAGCCAAGCTTCAGTTAAACCAACTAAACTAAAAAGATTTTTCTTTTCAGTAGTGAATGCAAGAATATCATCCCCTTTGTGTTTAATTCCTTGAACATTATGGCAGAAAAAATTAAATTTATCATTAGTAGAAATTGCAGGAAGTGTTTCATTAAGATATTCTTGGGGTGTTGCATATGAGCAGGATGAGGCATTCACCCTGTCTATTACGGGATCGGTAGCTGAATCGTCATCGCATCCTGGCAGATTGAGAAATGCGGTTTTTAGCAGGGACTGTTCAGTTAAGAATGAAAAATCATTCATCATCGAGATCAACGATGTTTTTTTATTTTCATCAATTAGACTAAATAATGATAGTGGAGGAAAATAGTAATAACAGGAGTGTTCCGGTGTTTGTAGTATTTCATGATGATGTGTGCTGATGATGAATTGGCCAAAAACGGACAACCCTCACGTGAAAAAAATCTCTGTTCCTTCTCCCCCCCCCCCCACTTTTTTTGAGTCTGAGAAATCCGACCGTCTATCACAACAAGAAGAGAGGCATAAGCAGCAAATAGAGCAGGAAAAAGCATAAGCACGATAAGAAGTAGAAAGAGAAAAAGAAATAAGAAAGAGAAGTAGAAAGAGAAAAAGAAATGGTAGCACTAAGATAGAACAGCAACAATGTTACAAATTAATTACATCCATGAATATTATTATCAATACACTTTCTTAGTTTTAAATGCCCCCGATCGAAGTATCAAGATATCTTTTCAAAATGATAATCTCATCCCTATTTGACACTTTTACGGGCACTTGTGGGTCTGGTTTTAACCATAACATTTCCATCAGTGGTCCAGACATTTTTCAGTTCAAATTCAGTTTTTGCGTATGCGAATAACTCACGTTTATTTTTTGTTAGGTATTCAGTGACAGACATTCTAGACCCCTTAAGTTGCTTCCTATTTTTTGAAATCTACGACCGAACTCTAAGGTTTGAAAGTGTCACTACAGTCGGTCTTGGCAGATTTGACACTTTGCGTCCTATTCTTCGGGCAAAGACAATATCAGAGGCATCTAAGGAATGCCCGGAAATTTCTGCTCACATAGTTCCATAAGTTTGTTTTCTACGTCCTCCTTGATAACAGTGTTCGTTGTGACGTCTTCTTCGAGGCCGAAAAATATCAGTTGCTTACCTAGCGAAACTTGTGCAAGGGTCTCATTGTGATTGTCTATTTCACTATTCGATTGTCTTTAATTTCACTGACTGACGCTTTCACAACCTTAGTAGCTAGATCGATATCGGAAAACGGACTTCTCAAGGGATTTAAACGCCGGTCAAGTTCACAGAACTTGTCTTTCACCATTTTCTCAAGATCGAGAGACAGACTATTGTAAATCTCCGTTTTGATGTTTTCGATGGTGGACTCACTCGGTTCTGTTCTCTGATTTACATCACCCAGTTTGCTGACAGCTGTTTCAACTTTCTTGGCTGATTTTTAAGTCCAAGTCCTTTTCGATTTTGTCAGTCCACAGTTTTGTTTTAACCTTCAGTTGGTTTATTTGGTTTGTCAGTATGAATAAATTGTTCTTCCGTACTTTCGTTGCATGAGAACTTCACTTCTGAATCAGAGCGCATTGTTCTATCACCTGCTGTTAGAATCTGCAACTTTCTTTTATCCGAACCAGACACTAGTAGTAATGTATCTATTGGAACGAAACTTACATGGAAACTTACACCTGAGGCAATAGACACCCCGAAACTTACATGAAAATATACATCGGAATTGCGCAAAAAAAAAACCCCAAGGCTGTGTCATTAAACTTACACGTGGATATTTTAAAAGTTGGCACAAATTAATGCATGTTATGAAACTAAAGTCAAGGTTTTTTAAACTTGGCAGTGTTATAATGTGGTCAAACATGTTTTGAGAGTATGGTCGTAATAATATAATTTAAGCAGACAGGTTTTTTTCTGTTATTAATAAGAATTTCATAAGAATATACGTCGTGAGTTCACGTGCACATTTTTTCTTAAAAAACTGGTATGATATAAAGTAGTCAAACATGTTTTGGGAGCATGCACGAAATTATGTAACTCAGCCAGAGTGGTTTTTTCGAGGTAACATCCGTTTTTATTCGTCCTTGAAATTCCGTATAAAATATTCATGCACTACAATTTAATTTCCATTATGTTTTAACATATCGAGCATAGTACACTGAATATTATTAACTTTGAAACAATGAATATTTCTATTTTCAAACGTGAGTATAGTTTACTGAATTTCTTAATGTTTTTCCAGATAAAAAGCATTTTACCAGTAAATTCAAATTTCAGGGGCATATGCCCCCCCTCCCCTCCAACAATACAAACCTTAAAATATGATGAATATACTCGATAGAAAACAAATTTTACGCTTTTTTCCATTATGTAAATAAAATATCTCCTCCACTGCTTTGTTTACAAGTTTTAATTCCTTTACTTTTAGTTATTTCGTTCAAAAATATCCTTTTCCCATTGTCCATCTGAAATGTGCTGTCTTTTTTTTTCCGGTTTGAATGGAAAGCTTCGGTGTTACAAAGGAAGTGACAGTTTTGGGAATCAAATTTCACACGCTCTTGCTATCATAAATTAATGCATATACTTAATGAATTAGCAACAAGGATGTTCCTTGACAAAGAGAGAAAATTGTATTCTAGCCTAATTAAAGGAAATATATTCTATTTTCAATTGTATTCCATGATTAAGAAGGTTTTACGATGTGAAAAAAGCAAACTATTTCATCGCATGGGGGGATGTTTTTGAAATCCCCCTTCCCCCCAAACTCAAAATTTTCAAAAATTTTACTTTAGAACCTTTTTTTTGAATATTTCTAAAGTGCTAATAGATATAGAGTGCTACAAATATCAGAATTGACTTTATAGGGCAAATTATATTATGGAGAGGTGTTTTTTAAAATCCCCCTCCCCCCCCCCAAATTCAAAATTTTACTTTAGAAGCCTTTTTAATTATTTCTAAAGCGCTAAGACATAGATTGCTACAAATATCAGAATCTACTTTATAGGGCAAATTATATTATGGAGAGATGTTTTTGAAATCCCCCTTCCCCCCAAAACTAAAAATTTTCCAAAATTTTACTTTAAAAGCTTTTCTTTTTAAATATTTCTAAAGTGCTAATAGTTATAGCACTACAAACACCAGAATAAACTTTAGAGGACAATTTATCTGTAAAAGAGAGGTTATTATTATTTCCTTACTAAATTTTTCTTCATTTTAAAGGAGGAGGAAGATTCCTACAATTACTCTCCCCCCCCGAAAAGAGACCAAGATGGGGTGATACCACATCGATGCAAGCTGCAAGACCATCCATCATCAGATATGCTAGCTCTATTACAAGTTCTCTGGACCAGCCAGGGCCCTCTCATGCCAGTGTCAGCTCTATACAGACCACTATGCAACCTGGTAGAAAATTCATGAGGGAATGGATACTTCCTCATAACGTTACTGCTTCTGCACAAGATTTGTGAGGTCACCCCCTATCAAGCATTGCCGGGCCCTTCACGACCAATGCAAGGCGAGAATGATGTGGCCCTACAGCTCTCAACATGCAAGCTGCAAATTTAAATGTGAGTTTTCAAATATTATTTCTCGCTAATGATTCTTTTTCCCAAGTCAATTTGAAGGAGTGTGTGAGCGGTGCATGCGCCGCTTATTTTTTTCTGTCTACCCGATAATTCA
Organism: Artemia sinica; assembly: GCA_027921565.1. Classification (NCBI taxonomy): domain Eukaryota; kingdom Metazoa; phylum Arthropoda; class Branchiopoda; order Anostraca; family Artemiidae; genus Artemia; species Artemia sinica. Next base: position 598,027 of record CM051268.1, on the reverse strand, counting down.
TGGAAGATAGTATAATGAATATTGCAAATTCAATAACGACGTAATGATTTTCATTATTTTGTTGTGTGTGTGTGTGTGTGTGAGCGGTGCATGCGCCGCATCTACTCGATAATTCATGGAGATAGTATAATGAATACTGCCAAATTCAATAACGACGTAATGATTGTTGTGTGTGTGTGTGTGTGTGTGTGTGTGTGAGAGGTGCATGCGCCGCATCTAGTCGATAATTCATTGAGATAGTATAATGAATAGTGCAAATTCAATAACGACGTAATGATTGTTGTGTGTGTGTGTGTAAGTGTGTGTTTGTGTGTGTGTTTTGTGTGTGTGTGTGTGTGAGCGGTGCATGCTCCGCGTCTACTCGATAATTCATTGAGATAGTATAATGAATAGTGCAAATTCAATAACGACGTAATGATTGAATGGCATATATTTATTTCCATATCATTATTTCTTATGTTTGATCCGGGTGCTGTAATTTTTTTCAATATACATATCAAGCGAATTGTATTTTAATGCTGATTTTTTAATATCTTTAAATTATTTCGTTTAACTTAATCCATCAAAAGTTATGAGAAAATTAAGAATTTTTGAAGTAGAAATTCTGACGTCGCATAATTTTGTTTCCGCAGCGCGTTTCTATCTGACTTCAGAGACATAATTACTTATAGACTAATGGAATATATATAGGGTATAGAAACGTAATTTCAATCTGTAAGAATATTTCAGCGTGTGTGTGTGTGTGTGTGTGTGTGTGAACGTGTGTGTGCGTGTGTGTGTGTGTGTGTGCGTGTGTGTGTGCGTGTGTGTTTGTGTGTTGTGTGTGAGAGCGGTGCAAGCGCCGCTTATTTTTCTGTCTACCCGATAATTCATGGAGATAGTATTATGAATATTGCAAATTCAATAACAATGTAATGATTTTCACTATTTTATTGTGTGTTTGTGTCTATGCTACTAACAAAAATTTGTAATTTATTATGCATTTGTTCTGTAAATAATGCTTTAAGCAAAAAGTATTTAGTTTAAATAATTCTAGGAGGAATTGAGTTTTATGGATGGTATGGGAAAAAAAAAATGAACATGATTTTTCAACTTTATGAAATAATGCTTATTTCACATAGAAAATAAAAACCTTTTTTCTATAGATTAATGATATAGCACCGCCATTGGGTGATGAGACATCAGCATTTACTGGACCAATTCTATCACCACCAATGGAGTTCAGAGACGAACCTTCATTAGTTCTGGATAATATAGAGTGGCATAGGGGTTTTTTAATGATGTTTTTGGGGAAATGGCTAGCCTAGATGATTTAACTTGTGATATTGACATGATTGAGGATCCGGAATGGGCAGATAGATTTATGCTTGAGCAATTAGGCGATGTTACTAGTGCTTCTGAACCGGGTCCTCATAAAGAAATTCCAACACAGGACAATTCAGGCTGGCTCGATCAATTGTCCCCAAACACCTTGGAATATGTACTATCAGGCTTAGGGGACCTCATGCCACCTCCAACCAATGTAATTGAACAGACGGGGGGTGGTGTTATTGACAATTCTGTGTCACCCCCCCACCATTCCGCTTAATGATACAGCTAGTACTAGTAGTAGTAATACAACAGCATCACAAGTATCCCCTCTTCCAGATTTTTTTCTGTCCAACTCTGCCTTGCACCACACAAAGGTCTACTGCGCCAATTTCGGTGATCCCTTCAACTCTCTAGTGTCGGGGGATATAATAACAGATCCCTCGTCCATTACACATTTATATACTAATAAGATTCGAGCCATTCTTGAACAACAGATGGGTTGTGGGGGGTGGGGCTCAGTTTAAAAGCATCAATAGCACTAAAAATATTTTTTTTTAATGAAAACGCGGGTGAGATGTATTCGAAGTACTTGCACACAGAGATGTTGGCAATTCACCCGCATTTATCAAATTATGGGGAGGTTTTTCTAAATTGGGCTAATAGTATTCAAAGTAAGTGGGAAAATTATAACGAGGGGGGTAGTGGATCTTTGGTTTTATTTATTGAAAGTTTAAATGTTAATATTTGTAGATTTAAAAAGGATTTTATTTCGAGAGGTGGTGGGGGCTGGGAGAGGGCTATAGTTTTAAAATATCATTCAGATTTAAAGGGTGTGTCAGGGGGTACAACGAATCTGTTTCGATACGAGGCTGCAGTGTTTCAAGTATGCATTTTTAATTGCAGCATACAGACCTCTTCAAAAAGATGCATATAGGAAAAAGTTGGATGAAATGGCAGTTAATGGTTGGGAGGGTTCAAAGTTCCCAAAAGTAGATTTTAATTGTTTAAATGGTCAATTTCCCGTGACACTAAAAGGAATAGATATTTTTGAGCGGGCTAATGCACATTTAAAGATTGGTGTCACGGTGTGTTACAGTATGAAACAGAATTTGAGGAGGGCCAGCGTTCCGATAAGAAGGGTGTATTATTTCCAGTGCGGGCTCCTTCAATTGAATCAGTAGAACATTGGGTGTTGCTTCTATACACCCCACCCACAGACTCCGATTCAATGGTCATTTCAATCCAATTACGGATATTAGTAGGGTTTTGGGGGAGGGTAAGAAACAGAGTGCACGTTATTACTGCCCAACATGTCTCTCCAGATTTTGGACTGATTTAAAGTTAAAGCATCACATGAAACACTGTAAACGTGATGGATACCAGAGTGTGGAGACGGTAAGCGGAGATAGAGCGATCTTACGTTTTAAAAATTTTCAAAACACGCTCCTGCAGAGCAATAAGATCGCTTTGGACTGCGAAGAGAAACTGACAGACGTGTGCGATCCGTCAGTTTCAAATCGTGTTAAAATACATGAAGCCATAGGGGTCTCTTACGCTCATGCGCAACGAGATTCCAATAATACCATGCAAGTGCTGGATGTAGTTGAGATGTTGGGTGACGGTGAAGACTGCATGCGCTCGGCATTGGTCAATCTAATCAAAACAGCGAACGGTGCAATTTCGCGCCTTCGTTATACAAACTATCCTATGCTCCTATCACCAGATGACATAGTGGCCATTAAAAATCGTAAAATGTGTTGGGTTTGCAAGGGAGAATTTGATGATGGTGTTGGGAATGGGGGAGGAGGAAGGTGATCGACCATGATCATTTGTGGCAGGAAATTACATCGGGGGGGAGTAACTTTAGGGGGTAGCACATTAGTCATGCAATTTAAACGTTAGACAGCAATATTTCGTACCTGTTTTTATACACAATTCCAATTACGACTTAAAGTTTGTTCTACCGGCGTTGGCCCGCATTGCCAAGGGTGGAGTTGTAGATGACGCATGGATAGATGGTTCTTTTTCATATAATATCATACCAAAATCATCGGAGAAGCTACTGCTGCTGCTAGAATTCATGTGGAAAACAGTTAACAAGGGTAACACGTGCCTGAATAAAATCCGTTTTTTTTTAGACTCTTTCAGCTTCTTCCCCAAATCTTTAAGTCAATTGATTCAGGTACAGCAAAGTGACAATTTTGATAGCTTCCCCCTCCTCAAAAAGCGCTTCCCCGATGATGAAATGTATGATTTATTAACGTGTAAGGGTATATATCCATATGATTATTACAAACTCTGGCTCGAGGCTAGATGAGGTGTCACTACCGCCCATTGAAGCTTTTTACAATTCTCTTACTGAGAGTGAGTGCACCACTAGCGACTACGAATTTGCTAAGAGGGTTTGGGCAAAAAGGTGTGATGTAAAAAAGGGTGGGATTATTGTAAACTATACTTGGCCAGTGACCTACTCACTCTTCTGGACATTGTGTGCAAAAATACGGATAAAATCTATGGGGATTTTTGGGTTGGATTTAGGTTATTATTTTTCCACTCCTCATTTGGTGATGGACTTGATACTTAAAATCAGCAAAGAAGAAATAGGTCTGATCGCCCTTGTGGATCAGCATCTGTTTGTAGAGAGATCAATGAGGGTGTGGGTATGTTTTTCATGGGGATCGTATCATGAAAACTGATCCGACTGGACAGCACACCGATGAAAAGTCGGACGCAGTTTTTTTGGATATGAACTCTCTTTACCCATCGGCAATGTCTCACTACTGTTTGCCGTGTGGCAATTATAAATGGCTTGACAATCCATGTGCTTTCGAATTTCCCCGACATTGCCAGTGTTGAGGAGAATGGGGCACAGGGATGGTTTTTTGAAATTGACGGTGAAATACCCATGGAAATCCATGACTCGGTAAAAGACTTTGTTTTTCCGTGCATAAATAGACCGGTGGGTAGGGACTCTCTGAGCCCCTACAATTTATCTTTAGTAGAGGACGGGAGTATGCACTGGGTACCTTCAAAAACAAAAACTAATTGCCGACCTCAACCCGAAACAGAATATCGTTGTTCATCACGTGCTATTGAAATGGATGGTGTCCAATGGTTTCAAGGTCACAAAGATTCATAGAGCCCTCCAATTTGATCAAAAGCCTTACATGAAAACGTTTATTGACACCTTTGTCAGTAAGCGTTCAAAAGCGAAAACGAAAGTTGAAAAAGAATTCTATAAAACTCATTTTGAACTCAGCTTTCGGTAAAATGTGCGAGAGAGCGTACGAAACAGAAGTCGATGTGACATTGTAACCAACCCCAAAGATTGTGCTCGAATCATTGCGGATCCAAACTTCACATCGTTCACAATCATAGACTCTGATATGGTGCTCCTACACCGTAAGAAAAGAAACATTGTATTAAATAAAAATATTGCAGGCGGAAGTGCAATAACTGAAATATCCTAGAAACTCATGTTGTCATTTTATTATAATGTATGCAAGGTACAGTGGCCGATTGAGGGACAAGTTCAAGTGTATTACGGGGACACTGATTCACTCCTGTTTTAAAAGTCAAAACTGAAAATCTATTGAATGATTTGGAAAATGGCGAGTTCATTAGCTCACGAATGGACTACACTAATTGGAACGGATCCCTCTACCCAGAGCTAGTGAAACGCCAGGCCCCAAATCAATTGTTAATACTAAAATGTGAAACGGGTAGTGATCTGATATCCAGTGGTGTGTTTCCTGGTCCGAAGGTATACTGTGTGGAAACGCACAACAAGGATATCAAACAAGTTTGCAAGGGAGTACCTACACACTTTGTAAAAAATAATTTCGACATGAGTGTGTATAGAATACGGATAAAATCTATGGGGTTTTTGGGTTGATTTAGGTTATTATTTTTCCACACTCCTCATTTGGTGATGGACTTGATACTTAAAATCAGCAAAGAAGAAATAGGTCTGATCGCCGATGTGGATCAGCATCTGTTTGTAGAGAGATCAATGAGGGTGGGTATGTTTTTCATGGGGATCGTATCATGAAAACTGATCCGACTGGACAGCACACCGATGAAAAGTCGGACGCAGTTTTTTTGAATATGACTCTCTTTACCCATCGGCAATGTCTCACTACTGTTTGCCGTGTGGCAATTAAAATGGCTTGACAATCCATGTGCTTCGAATTTCCCCGACATTGCCAGTGTTGAGGAGAATGGGGCAGGATGGTTTTTTGAAATTGACGGTGAAATACCCATGGAAATCCATGACTCGGTAAAAGACTTTGTTTTTCCGTGCATAAATAGACCGGTGGGTAGGGACTCTCTGAGCCCCTACAATTTATCTTTAGTAGAGGACGGGAGTATGCACTGGGTACCTTCAAAACAAAAACTAATTGCCGACCTCAACCCGAAACAGAATATCGTTGTTCATCACGTGCTATTGAAATGGATGGTGTCCAATGGTTTTCAAGGTCACAAAGATTCATAGAGCCCTCCAATTTGATCAAAAAGCCTTACATGAAAACGTTTATTGACACCTTTGTCAGTAAGCGTTCACAAGCGAAAACGAAAGTTGAAAAAGAATTCTATAAACTCATTTTGAACTCAGCTTTCGGTAAAATGTGCGAGAGCGTACGAAACAGAAGTCGATGTGACATTGTAACCAACCCCAAAGATTGTGCTCGAATCATTGCGGATCCAAACTTCACATCGTTCACAATCATAGACTCTGATATGGTGCTCCTACACCGTAAGAAAGAAACACATTGTATTAAATAAAAATATTGCAGGCGGAAGTGCAATAACTGAAATATCCAAGAAACTCATGTTGTCATTTTATTATAATGTATGCAAGGTACAGTGGCCGATTGAGGGACAAGTTCAAGTGTATTACGGGGACACTGATTCACTCCTGTTAAAAGTCAAAACTGAAAATCTATTGAATGATTTGTGGAAAATGGCGAGTTCATTAGCTCAAGAATGGACTACACTAATTGGAACGGATCCCTCTACCCAGAGCTAGTGAAACGCCAGGCCCCAAATCAATTGTTATTACTAAAATGTGAAACGGGTAGTGATCTGATATCCAGTGGTGTGTTTCCTGGTCCGAAGGTATACTGTGTGGAAACGCACAACAAGGATATCAAACAAGTTTTGCAAGGGAGTACCTACACACTGTTTTGTAAAAAATAATTTCGACATGAGTGTGTGTATAGAATACGGATAAAATCTATGGGAATTTGGGTTGGATTTAGGTTATTATTTTTCCACTCCTCATTTGGTGATGGACTTGATACTTAAAATCAGCAAAGAAGAAATAGGTCTGATCGCCGATGTGGATCAGCATCTGTTTGTAGAGAGATCAATGAGGGGTGGGTATGTTTTTCATGGGGATCGTATCATGAAAACTGATCCGACTGGACAGCACACCGATGAAAAGTCGGACGCAGTTTTTTTGGATATGAAACTCTCTTTACCCATCGGCAATGTCTCACTACTGTTTGCCGTGTGGCAATTATAAATGGCTTGACAATCCATGTGCTTCGAATTTCCCCGACATTGCCAGTGTTGAGGAGAAATGGGGCACAGGAATAGTTTTTTTTAAATTGACGGTGAAATACCCATGGAAATCCATGACTCGGTAAAAGACTTTGTTTTTGTGCATAAATAGACCGGTGGGTAGGGACTCTCTGAGCCCCTACAATTTATCTTTAGTAGAGGACGGGAGTATGCACTGGGTACCTTCAAAACAAAAACTAATTATTGCCGACCTCAACCCGAAACAGAATATCGTTGTGTCATCACGTGCTATTGAAATGGATGGTGTCCAATGGTTTCAAGGTCACAAAGATTCATAGAGCCCTCCAATTTGATCAAAAGCCTTACATGAAAACGTTTATTGACACCTTTGTCAGTAAGCGTTCACAAGCGAAAATGAAAGTTGAAAAAGAATTCTGTAAACTCATTTTGAACTCAGCTTTCGTAAAATGTGCGAGAGCGTACGAAACAGAAGTCGATGTGACATTGTAACCAACCCCAAAGATTGTGCTCGAATCATTGCGGATCCAAACTTCACATCGTTCACAATCATAGACTCTGATATGTGCTCCTACACCGTAAGAAAAGAAACATTGTGTTAAATAAAAATATTGCAGGCGGAAAGTGCAATAACTGAAATATCCAAGAAACTCATGTTGTCATTTTATTATAATGTATGTGCAAGGTACAGTGGCCGATGCGAGGGGGCGCCCCCACAAGTTCAAGTGTATTACGGGGACACTGATTCACTCCTGTTAAAAGTCAAAACTGAAAATCTATTGAATGATTTGGAAAATGGCGAGTTCATTAGCTCACGAATGGACTACACTAATTGGAACGGATCCCTCTACCCAGAGCTAGTGAAACGCCAGGCCCCAAATCAATTGTTAATACTAAAATGTGAAACGGGTAGTGATCTGATATCCAGTGGTGTGTTTCCTGGTCCGAAGGTATACTGTGTGGAAACGCACAACAAGGATATCAAACAAGTTTGCAAGGGAGTACCTACACACTTTGTAAAAAATAATTTCGACATGAGTGTGTATAGAAACTGTGTGGAACGTAGTTTAGTGCCAAGGGCGAAAGTCATGGCGATTCGCTCTTTACAATTTAAAAACTACACAGTTAGAGTTGAGAAAAAACGCCATGTCGGCCATATCGGACAAAGTCTATGTACTTGAGGATGGTGTGAAGGTACTACACACGGTCATTATTTAATTTCAGACCGAGTGTGTTTGAATGTATAGAGTACAGAAAACAACTCGGTCTAGAAAAATTAACTTAAATTCATTTAAAAAAAAAGTATAAATTGGGTGGGAGGGTTTTTTGGGTAATTGGGTGTTTTTTAATTCTTTTTAATTCTTTTGTTTCTATATCACAAACAATTTTCAATGTGTGTGCAAGGCAGATCAATTTCCACTATTAAATGCCCCCGCCCGGGCCCGCCGCAGCGGGCCCCCGCTTCCCGGCCCGCGGCGCTTCCCCCAGCCCCCCACAGCGGGCCCCCGGCCGCCGCAGCGGCCGCTCCCGGGGGGTGGGGGGGATCCCATACCAAATGCTGTAAATAAAAGTGATATTTTCAAGTGCTTTATTCTAATAAAAAAAAAAAGTGTATTTATTTAAGTGTTTTTTTTCTTGTGCTGTATTTTTATATAAATAAAAAAAAAAAAAGTGTATTTATTTAAGTGTTTTTTCTCTGTGCCTATGTAAATGTTGTATTTTTTATTATAAATAAATTTTTTAAAAGTTGTATTTTTTCATGTTTAATGTGCTTTCATGTTCAATGTAATATTTTTTTTAAGTGTTGTTACTTTTTTATGCATATAATAAAAGAAAATATGATTCTTTATTCTTCTTCTTCTTCTTGAACGGAGTAGTAATAGGGAAATTATTTAGTCATTAGACAGCCATAGTCTACAGTTAGTTGTCTAGGTGAACTGTTGAAGGGAACATGTATCAATTTAAAACACCATTCAGATCGTTTCTGTGTGGGCCGTCAATGTCAGGCAAAACAACACTCTTAACTAAAATAATTAAAAATTGCGATAAAATTTTTGTGGAAAAGCCGAAAAAATCTACTACTGTTACAGTATTTGGCAGGAGTCATACGATAAAATAAAAGCAATTGCCACAATGGGATTGGTGCAGATACAATTCATACAGGGACTTGATGTTTTCACCATTATTGAACCAAACTCTAGGCTGATCATTGACGATCTGGCTGAATCTATTGAACAATGGTCCCAGGAAATGCTACAACTGTTCACTGTTCGCTCTCATCATGAACAGATTTCTGTTACTCTGGTTCTACACAATCTCTTTCATCAGAGCAAATGTATGCGAACACTTGCATTGAACTGCACTTATTATATCATCTACAGAGTTGTTCGTGATTCTAGCTCTCTAATAACTCTCAATAAACAAATCTATCCAGGCGCCCCCAAATTTCCTGCTCTCAGCATACACTCAGGCAACTAATAAACCCTACGGTTATATCCTATTGGATCTTAATCAAAATACACCCGAGGATATGCGCGTAGTCACAGATATTTTCACAATGAAATTACAGTATATCTCCCAGTGAACACTAAAAAGACCTATTAGTTGCTATCATGACACTGAAGAAACTACATGAAAATAGACATCTGTTTTCAGTTCTAAGCACTTCAAAACCCTCGCTTAGGAAAGCCATACTCAAACATGGTATTGACAATGATTTCATTAATCTAATATCTGAGCTTTGTTTAAATTTGATCAAGGGTAAGGTTCAACTGCCAGAAGTAGTTAAGCAACAGGCAAAGCAACATCGTTCCATTGTACGTACATTGGCCTCTAAAAAGAAAGGAACGAATTTTAAAAAGAAACGACTTCTTCAGGCAGGCGGTAGCTTTTTCACGCTTTTACTGTCAATAATTGCAGGACTTGTAAACAGTTTTCTCTAGAGAAATGGCAAAAAAAAACCTATAAATTGACTCCAATAGAACTCGCTCTCTCACCCGTGGAACACTTTGAGAACAATCTGAGTAAATTCCTTGACAATGAGAATATTGAGGATGATAAAAAACTGCTTTTACTTCAATATGCACTTCGCCGAATGGACAAACATAAGCCCTATCGTGTGAAGGCAACTGCTGGTATTGATCACAAAAAAGAATCATCTCCTCAGGATTCTGCTGCTGCTGCTGGAACACAATTAAAGAAGGATGAATTGGATTCAATTGTATTGAAAATTGGAAATCTAATGCCCCACTCATATCGTGAACAAAGTAAACGACTCCTAACCTATCTCGTGGAAAGTGGTCAAGATCATATTCAAGTTGAGAGGAATGGGAAAGGGATTATAATTCAGGGCAAGAGCTATAATCTACTTGATTTAATATATGATATGGTTACAAATCGTAAAGGACTATTATCATTTGACGCTCATCTATACAACTTTCTAAATGCATCAAACTTTCTAAATCCCTAATTAGCAATAGACAAATTAAAAAAAAATTTAAATGAACATGCATCATCATCAACAACAACACACTATTAAAAAACATGAAGAAGAAGAAGAGAAGAAGAAGAAGATTTTAAATCAATCTTGGAAAATACTAGCACACCTAGTGGAAAAAACTTGACAATGATGGCGAGGAAAAAAGCGAAAACATATCATCAACGTCACCATCCACAACTAGTATACAAAAGGGCAGCGGACCTTACACAACGTGTTTACGTTCAAAATGGTTGAAGTTCTGAAAGGTGTTTATGAAAATATTGGTGAGGCGGGGAGTTAAGTTCCCCCACCACTCTTTCCAAGGTCACTGGTGTTCACACTAAAAGTCTACAAGACTATCTACAAAATGAATCAAGTTACACTCTGCATAGAAATCATAGACTTCGTGCTAATCAATATCGAAAAACTAAAGCCTTTTACCCATTGCATATAATGCAAGCAGATCTCCTGACTCTAGATGAGATTCAACGACGTCAGAATACACCGTACAAGTACATTCTACTTGCAATCAGTGTTTATAGTGGTTATGCATATGCAATTCCATTGCGATCAAAGAGAGGCATTGAAGTTGCTCAGGCCATTGAAAGTATTCTCGAACAGGATTCATATAACAAAATTCAAACGGATCGTGGTAGTGAATTTGTTAATCCCCATGTTGCAAAAGTACTAGAGAAATATAGTACACTGCTCTATCATAGTCATAGTCCTATAAAGGCTGCATTGGCCGAACGATTGATAAGAACTATTTGACTTTTAATTTCAAGATATTGTACATTGAAAAATACACCGGCTTTTATTCATGATTTAGATAAAATCATGTTGATCTATAATCAACGACCTCATCGATCGTTGTCCAACTCTACGCCAACGGAAGTTCATCATTCTGATCATGATACAATTGACACCTTTCTCAAACAATATTCCAAAAATCGATTGTCAAGAAGAAAAATAAATTCAATGTTGGTGATACTGTTCGAATTAATAGAACAACTAATGTTGTTGAAAAGGGGAATTACTTGTGGTCCACAGAACTTTTTAAAAGTGGCAAAAATCCTAGACACTAAACCCATAACTTATCATTTGCGTGATACCAAAGATGAAGAGATTCTCGGCGGCTTTTATGACTATGAACTACAAAAAGTTAAAAAATAATAGTGAAATCTATCAAATTGAAAAGATATTAAAGACTCGTACTCGCAGGGGTAAGAAACAGTTACTTGTTCGGTGGCTAGGATACAACTCTGATTTTGATTCTTGGATCGGTGTTGAAGATATTGACAATGCCCAATGATTTCTATGTAACTTTCATGTCCAATGTTTCCGATCCTCTCTACAACGACTTGGATACGACAAGTGATTTTTGGACAAAACTCTCCCCCGCCATCGAATTTTGATGGTGCGTATGAAGTGGCTCTTGTCGATTGTATTCTCAAAAATACCTATGACATCCTGAGAAAGGATCGTGTGTATGATATAAAAGTTATACCATTCAATTGGCCACTCTTTGTCGACTATGAATGGGTTGAAGCACTTAAATCTAGCGAATATCCACATGCTAAATATGAAATATATTGAATACGATAATATGAGAGATTTGTGTCGTACAATCAATAGAAAAATCTCATATCGTAGGAATGGTAAATTCCATTTTAATTATTCATTGGAACACGATAGGATTTACATTACCTCACCTGTTGACACTGAAATAATTATTCTCAATGATAATCTGAGAGACTTTCTTGGCTTTAAACTCAATATGATCAATGGGAAAAAAATGCTGGCACCGTTTACGGTATGAATCAAGTTATTTTTGCTGATTATCCACCTGGTTTTGCTCGGACTCTTGCATATTTCTCTATGCATCCTTTGTGGAAACATCGAGAGTCGGTAATTCAAATGTCCTCCTCCTACGTGTTCTTGAACGAAAAATATCTCATGAACTTGTTCATCACTATAATATAAAGCATCTTCAGTATGTTCCTGTAAATACTTCGTATTTGGAACTCTGTCAGTTAACACTAAGAAGTGAATTGGGCGATCCTCTAGCAATAACAATAGGCTTAGCAGTGATTACATGTCATTTTCGACCCATTGTTGGTGATAGCACAATCACCTAAAATGAACAATAGGAGAATTCCATTTGTCTGTCCCGATATCGATTGCTATGTTGGTGCTTTGAGTCCACGTCAAATAGGCAATGGATTGGACTACTACAAGGGGCGTACTACAATGTCTGGCTATGGTCTTGGTAGCTGGTTTGCTAGGCTATTTCGTTCTGCACTACCCCTTGCCAGAAAATATCTTGTACCTGCTGCATCAAATTTTGCTGCCTCAACACTATAGAACTGGGGGTCGGGCAAGAATTTCAATGAGAGTGTTAAGGAAAATATTAGATCTTCAGCAAGAGCCGTTGGTGAGCAACTAAAATCTCGACAAAATGGGGAGGGATTGAAAAGGATGCGTGCGCGTCATTCACTCATCAGTCTCCACCCAGGCGGGAAGCGAAGGACATCAACAAGGACTTTGAGGAATAAAACAACGAAGAGCAATAAGCAGAAGAAAAAAAAGAAGAAAAAAGATTGTTAGATCAAAGAAGGACTTCGTCTCTTAAGATGACTTATCTCCCCCACAAGGAATCATATCCATCAATTAGTTCCTCATTGAATCTATTCAATGCTGAAAATGTTGATGTCAGTGTCAAGTATGGCTACTATGAACAATTTCATCCCCAACAACCCCTCTCGGAAAATATACACTTTCAAATATTTTCAATGAAGACTATTTCATTGATTTGTCATCAACATTTATTGATTTAAATGTTGTGGTGAAGAAAAAGTCAGATAATACAACTCCAACTGCTGGCCGACGGTCTCTCCTATGAAAACTGTATTCTACACAACCTTTTCAAACAAATTAATGTATTCATTAATGGAACATTGGTGAGCACTAGCAATAATTTATCCAACTATGCAAGCTACATACAATTTATGATGATGCCACCAAAGGCATACAAGGAGTTGAGAGGACAATCATTGGGCTATGAATATCGATCAGGTGTGATACCGACGGCGATTTGACTACTGCAGTGACCCAGGAGTATCATCTGGTTGGAAAATTAAATCATGAGATATTCAATATATCCCAATGGCTACCCCCCAATGTCAAGATTGACATAAAGTTACAACTGGCCCCATCAAATTTCATTTTGAGAAAAACACTTCCTGCAGCACCCGATGCAAATGTCATTATCACATCGGCAATTCTCCACGTCCGGAAACAACAGGTTATGAGCTCTGTTGCATTGGCAGTGGAAAAGCTAAGAGCCAATGGAAACAACATTAAACTTCTTGTCCCCATACGCGATCACCAATCAACGTCACATTGCCACCGGCTCTCGTAGCTATAGCGATTCATCATTTATCAATGGAGAAATCCCATCAAAATTGGCTTTGGCCTTTGTAAAGAGTGGCAGTGCCGTTGGATCCTGGACTGAATCCCCCCATGATTTTAATTTTTTCGGTCTATCTAGCCTTGTGTGCAAAGTGAATGGTATTCCACTGTACAATCTATCTTTTGACAAAAAATCCTATACAACTCTGTACGAGTTGACCATGCAATCCCTAGATCATGACTCTCAACTATTTGATAATGGAATAACCGATTCAATGTTTTCAAAAAATCATGGGGTAATTGTTTTGGACTTTCGGGGACTCAGGATATGAGCATAGTACGAACAGGGAATGTACGTTTAGAGTGTACATTTGCCGATGCTTTGACTGAGAGTATCACGCTAATATCATTGAGTCAGTTTGAAACCTATTGGGAAATCACACCCGACGGCAGTGTTCTACTTGACCTAGCACCATGAACACAAACCAAATAATCAACGTATTTAGTATGGATCCATACATGTCCCAGTACAAGTCCTATTGCATACCTTCGGACTTCACTGAAAAAAATTCCAAGTGTTAACAATACCTTAATCATTGTTAATAGCAGTCCATCGACTTTGAAGACCGGCCATTGGCTATGCATCTTTCAAACAGCGAATAATATTGAATTTTTTGATCCTCTTGGCCTATCGTATAAATTCTACACACCATACATCAGCAACTTTATTGAAAGCAGTGGGAAAACCATTATTCAAAATCAACGAAGAGTACAAGATTTAACGACTAAGACATGTGGCTTTCAGGCTTTACTCTTTTTCATATTCAGATGTCGTGGCTACACCTACAAGCAGTTTCTCAACATCTACGTTGACTTACCTCGATTGAACGACTTTCTAGTGGAAAATATACTTACAAGCGTATTTAATATTGATTTTAGTGCCCTACGAATAAAATGTTCTAAAAATGTATGTGAAATTGTTTATTAATAAAAATTTATATACATGATAAAACGACTTTTCTACTCTTTAGATTTCATCTTCTACTAGGTATAGGTATTTTTCGACAACAACTAGTGCAGGTAGATTATCTGAATTCACAGTGTACTGATCCTGATGTACTGCAATGTCGGGGTCACATTTTCTACAGTAGAGTGTAACTTCACTCTTGTCATATCTCTTTGTATAGTCAATGATACTATTCTCATTTATTCTATAGAATTCACATGTTTCAATTTGCTTATTTGAAGCAATTTCACAAACAGTGTCCTCAAGTGTCGAATCACATTCCGTCACAGCCAAATAAAAATCAGTGGGTTTATAATCATAACACCCATTGTCTTCACAACGATGACATAGAAAACCATATACTTTTGTTGTTCCAGCAGTTGAATCGCTGACCCGGCTCCTCCTCCCAGAACAATCTAAAACCACGACGATACCAATCTTGTAGCAATAAACTAAAATCACGGTTAGGATTCTTTCCAATCATACCGGGATATGTATTCTCCCACTGATTACATTTATCATAATGGCAATTGGAGCATAGGTGGCCTCTAGGATGAGAGTCACACACCTCTTCAAGACAGGAATTACAACCTTTAATTTGTACAGCATATCCTCTATGCAATTTACACGGGTTGCATAATCTACACTTTTCATCATACTCATCAATCATTGTGCAATTCTCACATGATGACCAGCTGCCCAGTGTGTACATACATAGCGGACATGTATGGAACATTTTTGCATGTGTTGACACTCTCACTGCCACAATGAAACTGAGCTAGCAACAACAAAAAATTGTCTGAGATAGAGAGAGAGAGGAGTAAAATCATCCTTGAGCACCATCTTTCTCATGAAAAAAAAGTCCTAAATTTCTAAACTAATGTTTAAAAGCATATCCACAATATCATTTTGCCGTCTCGTGATCAATATATCAATAAATTGTGTAAATGCATTTGGACCACGATGTAGAAGCTTCATACAATAGTCTAATGATGGAGAATCAGTTTTCATTATATCCACAAGCATTCCCCGAGAAAATATCTTCCTTTGAATAGACAGCTCTAGAAAATCGTCATCTAGAGTCAAATGTTTTTCCATAAACACTAGATTCCCCAAGATTCGCTCTTTCTCAAATCTATCCATTTTTTAGTCCTAACACTCTCACAACCAACTTCAGACTAACCAGAATTTCTTTTTGTACTCTAAAAAATATACGCTAGTCTACTATAGAAAGAAAAATACCTTTGATTTAGAAACAATTTTATTGAACATAATTACAATAATAATATTCACTGATGCATTTTGTTCTCATCAATATATTTCGATAGGACATCTAATGCTGACCGAAGTTTATTTATATGGAGAATATTCACTTTTCCAGCAAAACATAGTTGCTCCTCCTGCTTAAACTTGCTTAATGGTATCACGTATCTAGCATACATACTGTCCCATTCAAGGCATAGTCTACAGCCAGCGGTTATTTCCACAGCCACATTGGGTACTCGTATATCGTTGCTGCTGCTGTCGGCTCCATCATTAATCTCCAATAATGTAAATGCACCACTCATTTTTTCTCCACTAATATCCTCTCAAATAAACTATTCTCTCTGAATTCAATTCTCTTACTAATATGAATTTTAATGAAAACCATTCCTTTTATTCAAATCCCAACCACAAATCAAGTTATCGTATATTGAACAAGCATCGCTGCCTCTGATTGGCTCCTAAAAAATGCCCACGTCAAACGGTACATTCATTGTGCAATTCTTATCAAAAACAAAAACCTTGCCAACTTTTCAAAATGTTTCACGTGTAAGTTTAAATGTTCCATGACACAGCCATGGGTTTTTTCTTGCGCAATTCCAATGTATATTTTCATGTAAGTTTCGTGGTGCCTATTGCCTCAGGTGTAAGTTTCCATGTAAGTTTCGTTTCAATAGATACATTACTACTGACACTTTACTTGCCATTGTCTTTCCTTCAGCCGCCTAACCAATTCTTCTTCCTTCGAATCTCTCTCGGCAACTTATCGATTATGTTGTAAATAATGGCCTCAATAAGAACAAAATAATAAAATAATCTTTAATTGCCCCTTTCAAAATTTTGGGCTAGACGGTCTCAAAATTATTGGGCTAGACGGCCATCATTCAGCCATCCTTTATATTTTCCCTCAACATCTTCAGAAAATTATGTTGAAAAAACACGAAAACTTACTGGCAAGGGGAGCAATTAAATCCCCCACCGTTTTCCAGAAGTGCCTTGCAATAAATCACGTCCGCCAGCGGTTAGCTAGCTTATCCAATAATTAGTTTGTTTATCCATTAGATTACGTCACACTGTACTTGGCACGGAATACTGCACAGGTAAATTTTCGAACTTGCTCGGTTGAATGCTAGTTGCTGAACTTTCACATCCAATCAAAATTTTGAGATAGCCCTTTTGTTCAGCATAGTTGAAAGGTCCAGTAATAGTGTCTTTAGGAATGTCAACACCCCTCACAGCCCTCGGGCAAGGGCTATAAGTTATGGTAGTTGCCCATTGTTAACATACAGAGGCTTTTTATGAAAGCGGTTGCCGTATAAACTTCGGAGAGGGTTCATACGATTGAAAATTGGAAGCTCTATTGCCATTTAAAGAGTAAAAAGTGATCGGAGGGCAACTAGCCCCTCCCCCATGCCCTCTTTTCTTCAAATGTATCTGATCGAATTTTGGAGATAAGCATTTGGTTCATAATATAACAAAGATCATATAACAATGCTGTAAACCTCTTTACTAACTTTTTTGTGATGTCTGGGTTTACATTGATATCATCCAATATTGGTATGCGTGTACTTGTAAGCGTGTAGCCGAATCTTTCAGAGCTAAGGGTTCACTTGAAAGGGAGATACCACAAGAGTCTCTTTTTTTTAAACTATGTTTATTATACAAAGCAAATACGAGACAATCACTTGACCGGATTAAGACAAGACAGGAACTAGCTAAGCACTCTAGAACTCCCTATATAAATGGTTTCCAGTGTTCTTAGAAACATGTTCTATTATAATAATTGTCCAAATTCCACTATGGTTTCCATAGTGGAACTATGGAAACCATACCAATGTTCACTTGACGTTCATTTGACGTACTCACTCAACGTACAAAAACAAACGTTCTACTTTCTGGTATTATAAACCTAGTTTTTCTGATACCCATCTCCACAAGACAAAAGCATCCGTAAATTCTATAAGCCCGTGTCCCCTTTGACTTTTAGAATCCAATTTAGATTGCAAGATAAAGCTGACCCACATTGCAGTGAAATTATGTGGCATGTTTCCCGCTCTAAGACTTACATTCAAAAGTTTACAATGCTTCCAGGGATGACACAACTCCAAAGAGCTTGGGAAAAAGGGATGCAAGTTATGCCTAGGACAGAACATAAGATTTTTATGGAAGGGGTGGTCACATAAACTTTGAAGGAGGTTCATTTGATTGGAAGTTGTAAATTTACGTTGTCTTTTTGAGAGTCAGAAGTGATCGGAGGGCAATTACCCCCCTCCCCTCCACGCTCTCTTTTCCTCAAAGGCATCCGTTCAAAATAGTCCAAAGATGATATAACAATGCCCCCAGGGCTGACACAACCCTTCCCCCCAGAGCCCCGGGGTAATGGTTGAAAGTTGGGCCCCAGGGTCATATATGGAAGGGGTTGTCGTATAAACTTTAGAGGAACCACTTTTTATTGGAAATGTAAAGTTCTAGTTCCATTTTTTGGAGTAAAAAATGATGGAGGGCAACTAGTCCTCCCCCCAGACACCCTCTTTTTCCCAAATCCAACCGATCGAAATTGTGAGTTAACATTTTGCTCAAAATAATCCAAAGATCACAGGGCAATGCCTCCAGGATTAACACAACCCCCCAGAGCCCCGGGGCAAGGGTTGAAAGAGTCAAACGTGATTGGAGGGCAACCAGCCCCCCCCCCCCCATGCCCAACTTTTCCCAAAAGCCAATCCAAATTTTGAGACAGCTATTTTGTTAAACACAGTTAAAAAGTCCAGTAATTATTGTCTTTGAGGAGGTTGTAAAGAAATATTTAAGGGAAATGGGAACATCCTGAGAGGGTGTAAAGAAGGAGGCTTTGAATAGATTGGGACGAAGGAGGAGCGTGCGTAGCTGTGGTGGGCTCAGGCGGCTTGGCGCTGCGGTTAGCTGTTAGTAGTAGAAGCATAAAAATAATTGAAAGTCAACCAAACCACTCATTCCAGACAACCAGAGATTCAGGTGAGCCTTTCAGAGAATGTTCCGGGAATGTTGAACTAAATCAAAAGACATTATGGGTTGTCAAAAGGAAGTAACTTAGGAGAGACTGAGTATATTAATTCGGAACTTTCTGAAAATGATAAGGGAGATGATCAATTGACCAAAAAGGCAATAATTGCACGCTACTACTACTACTACAACGGCCACTACTGCTACTGCTACCACTACTGCTACTACTACTACTACTAAAATTACTGCTTGTGTAGTGAGTACTACCAAGGATGAGGTTATTGAAATGAACATCTGAGGAAGTGTTAAAGGGAAAGTTGGACTAAATCAAAACACACTATGTGCATACAGACTGTCAAAAGGGCATATCAGTAATATTTTTGGAACAGCTTACCGTATAAGTAGCTCAGTAGCGTATCGCATCACCGTATCGATAGCTCAGTAGCGTATCAATAGTATCAGTAGTCAGTAGCTGTGTCCTACTGCCAATACTACTGCTATCATACTAGTACTATTAAGACTAAACATACGAAGGTAAAAATTGACAGAATATTGAGGGGAATTTAAACTAAAACGAAAACACACTATGTGCATGCATATTGTCAAAAGGACGTATCTCAAGAATGGATTTGGGTATTACAATGAAACTTTCAAAGAATACTTAAAGGGTAAGATCAATTCTTAAAAAGGTATTATGTACATGCTACAACTGATACTACTACCACTGCTACTTTTACTACTACTACTGCTATTAAACTATTACTTTATTGCAACTATTTGTAAGGCTAAGAGTATTAAGATGAAAAGGGCGTCAAAAGAGGGTTAAATGGGTGCATCAGTCATATTTTTGGAACGGCTTACCGTATGAAGACGAAAATTCCGGGTCTCATGTGGGGAAGGTTCAACTGACCAAAAGGCAAGATGCACATGCTACTATCGCTATTAATACTGCTGATACTACTTTTACTACTACTATTAATACAAAAATAATACTACTGCTATTTCTAATACTACCACTACTACTGTGGCACTAGTACTATTAAGGCTAGAGAATATTGAAGACAAATTTGAACTAAATCAAAAGACACTAGTGCATTCAGGTTGTAAAAAGAGCGTACCTCAAGAATTGATTTGAGTATTAAGTTGGAAATTTCACAGAATGCTTAAAGGGAAGATCAACTGACCAAAAGGCAATATGTGCACGCTTTTACTAGTACTGCTAAGACTGCGATATTTACTAGCTCTACTACTACTATTACTATTAGTTCAACTGCTACTTCTATTGCAACTACTTGTAAGGCTAAGAGCATTAAGATGAAAATTTCAAGAAGTATATGAACATACAAGTTATCAAAAGGACATATCGGCAATGTCATAGCAATGGCTAATTGTATTAAGTTGAGACTTGGAGGACTTGATGAGAGGGATGTTCAACTGATCAAAAGGCAATATTTTAATATTTTTGCTGCTACAAGTACTAGTGCTCTTACTGTTGATACTACTACTAGTACTACTAATACTAACACTACTACTGTGACTACTATTACAACTATGCCTAAGGGTACGAAGGCGAAATTTTCATGGAGTTTTTAGGGGGGAAGGTGATCTGAATCACAACACAATGTCTGTTTCCAGATTTTCAAAAGGGCAAATCAGCAATATCTTAGGAACAGTTTCGTCTGTGAAGTTGAAACTTACAGGGGTTGTTGTGGGGGATGTTGAACTTACCAAAAGACAATACTTACATCGTAATGCTACGGCTTCTACTCAAACTACTACTACTACTGCTACTATTATTACTACTGCTACGAAAGTTAAGGCTACTACTATGAATTCTACTACTACTACTACTACTACTACTACTACTACTACTACTACTACTTCTGCTACTACTATTACTACCGGTGCTTTTAACACTGCTACTAAAGCTAAGTGTAATAAGGCGAAAATTTCGGGCAATACTGAAACTGTATTGAACAAAATCGAAACGCATTATGCCCACATAGGTTGTTATGCATGTTATGCGGTTCCTGAAGTAATGCTTCAGGAACCGTTGATTGCATTAAGCTTTACTTTGAAGCTTAATCAGTTAAGTTGAAGCTTTCAAGGAATATTTAGGCGGATGTTAAACTAAACCAAGACGAAAGGACCCTGTAAATTGTCAAAAGGGTGACAAAACTATATCTCAGGAGCGGCATGAATTATTAAATTAGAATTTTCAGGGTAAATTGAGGGGATTTTGAACTAGCCAGAAGACACTATGTGTATACTATTTCTGCATACTACTTCTGCAGTTGCTATAACTAATGATACTAAGAGCATTTAGGTAAAACTTTTAGAAAACGTTTAGGGTAGTTTCAATGAAACGAAAAGAATATATGCATGCAGGTTTTCAAAAGGGTATATAAGAGTAGATTGTATATTTGGAATTTGCTTGCTGCCATAGGAATTACCATGCTATTTGCTTGCAGCACGTTTCTTAGTACCTCGCCATGCTATTTGCTTGCCTTATGTTCCCTTGGTACCTTTCCAAGCAACGTGATTAAACACGTTTTGAAACTATAGTTGAGATTGTATAACACAATCAGACTGGTTTTTGAGGCAACACCCATTTTTTAGAGCCAATCAGAGACAGCGGAGGTTACTCCATATACGATAAATTGATTGGTAATTGGATTCGAATAAAAGGAGTGATTTCATTGCAATTCATATTAGTAAGAGAATTGAATTCAGAGAGAATAGTTTATTTGAGAGGATATTAGTAGAGAAAATGAGTGGAGCATTTACACTACGGGTTGCAGATTATGCAACCCGTGTAAATTGCATAGAGGATATGCTGTACAAATTAAGGTTGTAATTCCTGTCTTGAAGAGGTGTGTGACTCTCATCCTAAGGGGCACCTATGCTCCAATTGCCACTATGATAAATGTATTCTCCCATTGAATACATATCCTGGTATGATTGGAAAGAATCCTAAGCGTGATTTTAGTTTATTGCTAAGAGATTGGTATCGTCGTGGTTTTAGATTGTTCTGGGAGGAGGAGCCGGGTCAGCGATTCAACTGTTGGAACAACAAAAGAATTTGGTTTCTACGTCATCGTTGTGAAGACAATGGCTACTATGATTATTAGCCCACTGATTTTTATTTGGCTATGATGGAATGTGATTCGCCACTTGAGGACACTATTTTGTGACATCGTTTCAAATAAGCAAATTGAAACATGCGAATTCTATAAAATGAATAAGAATAGTAGACTATACAAAGAGATATACAAGAGTCTTACTGTAGAAAACGTGACCCTGACATTGCAGCACATCAGGATCAGTAAACTGTGAATTCAGATAATCTACCCGCATTAGTTGTTATCGACAAATACCTATACCTAGTAGAAGATGAAATCTAAAGAGTAGAAAAGTCGTTTTATCATGTACATACATTATTTTTATTAATAAACAATTTCACATACATTTTTAGAACACTTTATTCGTAGGGCACTAAAATCAATTTTTAACACGCTTGTAAGTATATTTCCACTAGAAAGTCGTTCAATCGAGGTAAGTCAACGCAGATGTCAGAAACTGCTTCTAGGTATAGCCACGACTATCTGAACATGAAAAAGAGTAGTGCATGAAAGCCACATGTCTTAGTCGTTAAATCCTGTACTCTCCTTTGATTTTGAATAATAGTTTACCCACTGCTTTCAATAAAGTTGCTGATGTATGGAGTGTAGAATTTATACGATAGACCAAAAGGATCAAAAAATTCAATATTCTTCGCTGTTTAAAAGATGCATAGCCAATGGCCTGTCTTCAAAGTCGATGGACTGCTATTAACAATGATTAGGGTATTGTTAAGACTTGGAATTTTTCAATGGAGTCCGATGGTATGCAATAGGACTTGTACTGGGACATGTATGGATCCATATTAAATACGTTGATTATTTGGTTTGTGTTCATGGTGCTAGGTCTAGTAGAACACTGCCGTCGGGTGTGATTTCCCAATAGGTTTCAAATTGACTCAATGATATTAGCGTGATACTCTCAGCCAAAGCATCGGCAAATGTTGCACTCTAAACGTACATTCCCTGTTCGTACTATGCTCGTATCCTGGGTCCCCGATCAGTCCAACACAATTAAACCATGATTTTTTTGAAAACATTGAATCGGTTATTCCATTTTCAAATAGTTGGGAGTCATGATCTAGGGATGGCATGGTCAACTCGTACAGAGTTCTATAGGATTTTTTGTCAAATGATAGAGTGTACAGTGGAATACCATTCACTTTGCACACAAGGCTAGATAGACCGAAAAAAAAAAAAATCATGGGGGGATTCAGTCAAGGATCCAACAGCACTGCCACTCTTCACAAAGGCCAAAGCCAATTTTGATGGGATTTCCCCATTGATAAATGATGAATCGGTATAGCTACGAGAGCCGGTGGCAATGTGACGTTGATTGGTGATTGTATGGGGGACAAGAAGTTTAATGTTGTTGCCATTGGCTCTTAGCTTTTCCACTGCCAATGCAAACAGAGCTCATAACCTGTTGTTTTCGGACGTGGAGAATTGCCGATGTGATAATGACATTTGCATCGGTGTGCTGCAGGAAGTGTTTTTCTCAAAATGAAATTCGACGGGGCTAGTTGCAACTTTATGTCAATCTTGACATTGGGGGGTAACCATTGGGATATATTGAATATCTCATGATTTATTTTCCAACCAGATGATACTCCTGGGTCACTGCAGTAGTCAACTCACCGTCAGTATCAACACCTGATCGATATTCATAGCCCAATGAGTGTCCTCTCAACTCCTTATAAGCCTTTGGTGTCATCATCATAAATTGTATGTAGCTTGCATAGTTGGATAAGTTATTGCTAGTGCTCACCAATGTTCCATTAATAAATACATTAATTTGTTTGAACAGATTGTGTAGAATAAAGTTTTTGTAGGAGAGACCATCGGCAGCAGTTGGAGTTGTATTATCTGACTTTTTCTTCACCGCAACATTTAAATCAATAAATGTTGATGACAAATCAATGAAATAGTCTTCATTGGAAAATATTTGAAAGTGTATATTTTCCGAGAGGGTTGCTGGGGGGTGAAATTGTTCATAGTAGCCACACTTGACACTGACATCGACATTTTCAGCATTGAACAGATTCAATGAGGAGCTGATTGATGGATGCGATTCCTTGTGAGGGAGATAAGTCATCTTAAGAGAAGACATCCTTCTTTGATCTAACAATCTTTTTCTTATTCTTCTTCTTCTTATTGGTCTTCGTTGTTTTATTCCTCAAAGTCCTTGTTGATGTCCTTCGCTTCCGCCTGGGTAGAGACTGATGAGTGAATGACGCGCTCGCATCCTTTTCAATCCCTTCTCATTTTGCTGAGATTTTAATTGCTCACCAACGGCTCTTGCTGAAGATCTAATATTTTCCTTAACACTCTCGTTGAAATTCTTACCCGACCCCCAGTCCTGTAGTGTTGAGGCAACAATATTTGAAGCAGCAGGTACAAGATATTTTCTGGCAAGGGGTAGTGCAGAACGAAATAGCCTAGAAAACTAGCTACCAAGACCATAGCCAGACATTGTAGTACGCCTCTTGTAGTAGTCCAATCCATTGCCTATTTGACGTGGACTCAGAGCACCAACATAGCAATCGATATCGCGACAGACAAATGGAATTATTCTGTTGTTCATTTTAGGTGATGGTGCTGGTGTCGCCGACAATGGGTCAAAAATGACATGTAATCACTGTTAAACCTTTTGTTATTGCTAGAGGATCACCCAATTCAATTCTTAGTGCTAACTGACAGAGTTCCAAATACGAAGTGTTTACAGGAACATACTGAAGATGCTTTATATTATAGTGATGAACAAGTTCATGGGTTGTTTTTTCGTTCAAGAACACGTAGGGGGGGACATTTTAATTACCAACTCTCGATGTTTTCACAAAAGATGCATAGAGAAATATGCAAGAGTCCGAGGCGAAACCAGGTGGATAATCAGCAAAAATAACTTGATCCATCCCGTAAACAGTGCCAGCGTTTTTCCCATTGATCATATTCTGTTTAAAGCCAAGAACGTCTCTCAGATTATCATTGAGATGAATTATTTTAGTGTCAACAGGTGAGGTAATGTAAATCCTTTCGTGTTCCATTGAATAATTAAAATGGAATGTACCATTCCTAAGATATGAGATTTTTTCTATTTATTTGTACGACACAAATCTGTCATATTATCATATTCTATATATTTCAATTTGACATGTGGATATTCACTAGATTTAAGTGCTTCAACCCATTCATACTCGAAAAAGAGTGACCAATCGAATGGTATAACTTTTATGTCATACACACGATCCTTTTCTCAGGATGTCATAGGTATTTTTTGAGAATACAGTCGACAAGAGTCACTTCATACTTTCCGTCATCGAATTTGATGGCGGGGGAGAGTTTCGTCCAAAAATCACTTGTTTTATTCAAGTCATTATAGAGAGGATCGGAAACGTTGGACATAAATGTTACATAGAAATCATTGGGCATTGTCAATATCTTCAACACTGATCCAAGAATCAAAAACAGAGTTGTATCCTAGCCACCGAACAAGTAACTGTTTCTTACCCCTGTGAGTACGAGTCTTTAATATCTTTTCAATTTGATAGATTTCACTATTATTTCTAACTTTTTGTAGTTCATAGTCATAAAACCCGCCGAGAATTTCTTCATCTTTGGTATCGCACAAACGATAAGTTATGGGTTTAGTGTCTAGGATTTTTGCCACTTTAAAAAGTTCTGTGGACCACAAGTAATTACCCTTTTCAAAAACATTAGTTGTTCTATTAATTCGAACAGCATCACCAACATTAAATTTTTTTCTTCTTGGCAATCGTTTCATTGGAATATTGTTTAAGAAAGGTGTCAATTGTATCATGCTCAGAATGATGAACTTCCATTGGGGTTGAATTGGACAATGATCGATGAGGTCGTTGATTATAAATCAACATGATTTTTATCTAAATCATGAATAAAAGCAGATGTATTTTTCAATGCAAATATCTTGAAATTAAAAGTCGAATAGTTCTTATCAATCGTTCGGCCAATGCAGCCTTTATAGGGCTATGACTATGATAGAGCAGTGTATTATATTTCTCTAGTACTTTTGCAACATGGGATTAACAAATTCACTACCGCGATCCGTTTGAATTTTTTTATACGAATCCTGTTCGAGAATACTTTCAACGGCCTGAGCAACTTCAATACCTCTCTTTGACCGCAATGGAATGGCATATGCATAGCGACTAAACGCTGATTGCAAGTAGAATGTACTTGTACGGTGTATTGTGACGTCTTTGAATCTCATCTAGAGTTAGGAGATCTGCTTGCATTATATGCAATGGGAAAAAAGGCTTTAGTTTTTTCGATAATGATTAGCACGAAGCCTATGATTTCTATGCAGAGTGTAACTTGATTATTTTGTAGATAGTCTTGTACACTTTTAGCCTGAACACCAGTGACTTTGGAAAGGGTGGTGGGGAACTTAAATTCCCCACTTCACCAATATTTTCATAAACACGTTTCAGAACTTCAACCATTTTGAATGTAAACGTGTAGTGTAACCTCCGCTACCCTTTGTATACTGGTGGTTTATGGTGGTGGTGGTGACGTTGACTTGACACGTCTTCGCTTTTTGTCTAGATATCAGTGGTGTACTGCTCCTCCTTATTGTCAAGTTTCCACTAGGTTTGCTGGTATTTTCCAAAATTGATTTAAAATCTTCTTCTTCTTCTTCATGTTCATATTTTAATGGTGATGGTGCAATGTTCATTTATATTTTTTGAATTTGCCTATTGCTAATAAGGCTTTTGGGGAAGTTTAATGTATTTATAAAGTTGTATAGATGATCGTCAAATGATAATAGTCCTTTACGATTTGCAACCATATCTTTGATTAAATCAAGTAAATTATAGCTCTTGCCCTGAATTATAATCCCTTTCCCATTGCTTTCAACTTGAATATGATCTTGACCACTTTCCATGAGATATGTTATGAGTCGTTTACTTTGTTCGCGATATGAGTGGGATATTAGATTTCCAATTTTCGACACAATTGAATCCAATTCCTCCTTCTTTAATTGTGTTCCAGCAGCAGCAGAATCCTGAGGAGATGATTCTTTTTTGTGATCAATACTACTGGCTTTCGCACGATAGGGCTTATGTTTGTCAACTCGGCGAAGTGCATCTTGAAGTAAAAGCAGTTTTTTTATCATCCTCAATATTCTCGTTGTCAATGAATATACTCAGATTGTCCTCAAAGTGTTCCACGGGTGAGAGAGCGAGTTCTATTGGAGTCAACTTATAGGGTTTGGCCATTCTCTAGAGAAAAACTGTTTACAAGTCCTGCAATTATCTGTAGTAAAAGTATAAAAAGCTACCGCCCGCCTGAAGAAGACGTTTCTTTTTAAATTCTTTCCCTTGTTTTTAGAGGCCAATGTACGTACAATGGAACGATGTTTGCTTTGCCTGTTGCTTAACTACTTCTGGCAGTTGAACATTGCCCTCGGTCAAATTTAAACAAAGTTCAGATATTAGATTAATGAAATCATTGTCAACACCATGTTTTTGAGTATGGCTTTCCTAAGGGAGGGTTTTGAAGTGCTTAGAACTGAAAATAAATGTCTATTTTCATGTAGTTTCTTCAGTGTCATGATAGCAACTAATAGATCTTTTTACTGTTCACGGGAGATATACTGTAATTTCATTGTCAAAAATATCTGTGACTACACGCAAATCCTCGGGTGTATTTTGATTAAGATCCAATAGGATGTAGCCGTAGGGTTTATATTAGTTGCCTGATTGTACGCTGAGAGCAAAAAATTTAGGTGCCCCAGGGTATATTTGTTTTTTGAGAGTTATTAGCGAGCTAGAATCACCAACAACTCTGTAGATGATATAGTAGGTGCAGTTCAATGCAAGTGTTCGCATACATTTGCTCTGATGAAAGAGGTTGTGTAGAACCAGAGTAATGGAAATCTGTTCATGATGAGAGCGAACAGTGAACAATTGCAGCATTTCCTGGGACCATTGTTCAATAGATTCAGCCAGATCGTCAATAATCAGCCAAGAGTTTGGTTCAATAATGTTGAAAACATCAAGTCCCTGTATAAATTGTATCTGCACCAATCCCGCCCTGCCAATTGCTTTTATTTTATCGTATGACTCCTGCCAAATACTGTAACAATAGAAGATTTTTTTGGCTTTTCCACAAACATTTTTTCGCAATTTTTTTATTTTAGTTAAGAGTGTTGTTTTGCCTGACATTGATGGCCCACACAGAAACGATCTGAGTGGTGTTTGAAATTGATACATGTTCCCTTCAACAGTTCACCTAGACAACTAACTGTAGACTATAGTTGTCTAATGACTAAATAATTTCCCTACTAGTCCATTCAAGAATAATGAGAAGAACAGAATCAATAAAGAATCATATTTCTTGTCAAGGAGGCACACTTGTTCCTCTATAAAGAGGCGACCCAACCACAATGTTAAGCGATTTCAGGTCCTAGAGGTCGCAGAGAGACGGCGGTAATTGCATTTTGTAGCCCAAGCTCAAACTAAGAAACTTGCAAAATTTCATCCTCCTCCGACTTTATCTTCATGGGGTAAACTGGGCCGGAAGTTTGGACCCTCCCACCACAGCCCCCCTTTAAACGTTGTCCGATTGGGCTGAAATTTAGAGGTTAAGCTTTCCTAGGGCCCGGGAGCTTATCCTCGAAATTTCAGCTCAATCCGATCACTCCTTCCCCGTTTTCAAAAAAACAAATATAGCCACTTAAAATTCATCTCTTTTTTTTTGTTAGCCACGCCTTACAGGCCACAGTTGCAACGGATCCGGTTGAATGAGGACTCATTCGAAGCAGAATTCGACCTGTTAGGGCCTTTTGATATTTTCAGACCGAAAAAATTATCCCCCGAATTTACATTTACGAAAAACCTCGTTTTCCTATATTAGCCCATGTTAATTTTTCCCTCCACAACCCCCCCTTTAACGTTGTCTGATCGGGCTGAAATTTAGAGGATAAGCTTTCCTGGGGCCTGGGAGCTTATCGTCGAAATTTCAGCTCAATCTGATCACTCCTTCCCTGTTTTCCAAAAACACATATCAAGATTTTTGGGAATTTGCTTGCGTCGAAAATACCTTCTATTTGCTAAACAACAATTACTATTGTGTTTGTATAGTCCAGTGGCTGAGACTTCAGACTTTCACGCGGAAAACTCGGGTTTCGATTCACCATCAGAGCAACTTTTTTTATATACTTTTGAAAAGAAACTCAGTTTCTTTTTTAAATTATTTGAAAAAAATTACGTTTTCTAAAGAGTTAAAGAGGCTGAGTTACAAGGTCGACCCTTAAAACGTACAGGGATTAGGAGGCACAGTTGGGGGGCTGTTAAAGAGGCTGAGTCACACAAGTTCGAACCTTAAAACGTACAGGGATTAGGAGGCACCCTGTACGACGTGATTTGAGTATTCAGGAATTAAAAGCCTTAACACACAAGAATGTTCAAGAGCGGGGGGTTTGGGGGGCGGAAGCCCCCCAACTTTAACTCCTGACACGATCAGCTAACAGTTAGTCAAGCAATAATCAAGGAGGCACCTTGTGCCTCTATAAAGAGGCGACCCCACCACAATGTTAAGCGATTTCAGGTCCTAGAGGTCGCAGAGAGACGGCGGTAATCGCATTTTGTAGCCCAAGCTCAAACTAAAAACTTGCAAAATTCATCTTCCTCCGACTTTATCTTCATGGGGTAAACTGGGCCGGAAGTTTGGACCCTCCCACCACAGCCCCCCTTTAACGTTGTCCGATTGGGCTGAAATTTAGAGGTTAAGCTTTCCTAGGGCCCGGGAGCTTATCCTCGAAATTTCAGCTCAATCCGATCACTCCTTCCCTGTTTTCAAAAAACCAAATATAGCCACTTAAAATTCATTTCTTTTTTTTTTCTTAGCCACGCCTACAGGCCACAGTTTGGCAACGGATCCGGTTGAATGAGGACTCATTCGAAGCAGAATTCGACCTGTTAGGGCCTTTTGATATTTTCAGACCGAAAAAATTATCCCCCGAATTTACATTTACGAAAAACCTTAGTTTTTTTTCAAATAATACAGATAAACAGGTTAGACATGCTTTGTTATGAAAATATCTGCGCGTCAATTTTCATAACAAAAGCATGTCTAACTGTTTATGTGTATTATTTGAAAAAAACTACGTTTTCTAAAGAGTTAAAGAGGCTGAGTTACAAGGTCAACCCTTAAAACGTATAGGGATTAGGAGCACAGTTGGGGGGCTGTTAAAGAGGCTGAGTCACAAGTTCGAACCTTTAAAACGTACAGGGATTAGGAGGCACCCCTGTACGACGTGATTTGAGTATTCAGGAATTAAAAGCCTTAACACAAGAAGTTCAAGAGCGGGGGGTTTGGGGGGTGGCAGCCCCCCAACTTTCAACTCCTGACACGATCAGCTAACAGTTAGTCAAGCAATAATAAGTAATAAACTGTACAAAAACGTGCAGAAATTATTTGAAAAAAAACTACGTTTTCTAAAGAGTTAAAGAGGCTGAGTTACAAGGTCGAACCTTAAAAAACGTACAGGGATTAGGAGGCACAGTTGGGGGGCTGCCGCCCCCCAAACCCCCCGCTTTCGCAGCCTTTAAATAAAAAAAAAAGTTTTTTGCTTAAACTGAAAGTAAGGAGCGACATTAAATCTTAAAACGAACAGAAATTATTCCGTATATGAAAGAGGCTGTGCCCTCCTCAACGCCTGCGCTCTTTACGCTAAAGTTTTTATTGTTTAAAAAAAGAGTTGTGAGAAAGTCAAACTTTAGCGTAAAAGAGCGAGGCGTTGAGGAGGGCACAGCCTCTTTCATATACGGAATAATTTCTGTTCGTTTTTAAGATTTAATGTCGCTCCTTATTTTCAGTTTAAAAACTTTTTTTTTTATTTAAAGGCTGCGAAAGCGGGGGGTTTGGGGCGGCAGCCCCCCAACTGTGCCTCCTAATCCCTGTACGTTTTAAGGTTCGACCTTGTAACTCAGCCTCTTTACTCTTTAGAAAACGTAGTTTTTTTCAAATAATATTATAAAAAAACAGCACTTTACAAATAATACATTACAGAAAAATACACTAAAGATTTTTATTTTTTTTAAATTTACTTATAATAAAAAAAACATTTATTTTAAAAATGCACTAGAAAAAGCACTTTAATAAATATACTTTATTTATAGAAAATACAACATTTAATGAAAAAATACGCTTAGAGTAATATCAATTTTTTACATCATTTTTTTTTTAAATTTGAATGCAACATGTATATTTACCAAAAAATCTGCTCTAAGTAAAAAAAAGATAACTTTGGTAATGGCGGCGCGCCCTCCACTGGCAGCCGGCCAGGCGCCCCCCCCTGGGTCGCGAGCCCCCCCCCCCCGGGCCACGAGGCCCCCCCCCAAGGTTTTGGCAAATTTATTGGACTTTACTCAAACCGAGACTTTCCCTATAGCTAACACATTCGGCTCGGTCGGAAGTTAAATAGTGCCCCAGGGGGAGGGTAGTCACACCATCTTGACAAACATAGACCTTGTCGGATATGGTACTCATGGCAATTTTTTCTATATTTACAGTGAAGTTCCTGTAGTTCAGTGAACAAATTGCCAGCAATTTTGCTCGTGGAATTGTATTTTCAACAATACAATTCCTATAGATGTCCATGTCGAAATTCTTATCCACATAGCATGTGGGTACTCCTTTGCAACGTTTTTTGAGTTTCCTCGTCGTGTGTCTGTATAAAGTAAACCTTCGGACTTACAAACATACCACGGGAAATCATGTCGCTTCCCGTTTCTGATTTAAAAAACAAAAGCTGATTTGGTGCCCGACGTTTCACTAGCTATGGGTATAGCCCTTTTCAATTGGTGTAGTCGATCCACGAGCTGATGATTTCACCGTGCGCCAAATCATCAAGTAGGTTTGGGGTTTTTACTTTTAGCAGTAGAGAAATCTGTGTCCCCGTAGCAGAACTCTACTTGCCCCTTCTCCGGCCACTGTACCCTAGCCACATTGTAGTAGAATTCCAACATGAGCTTTTAGAGATCTCCAAGATCACACTGCCTGCAGCAATATTTTTATTCAGGACAATGCTTCTTTTTTCCCTACTCAATAGTACCATGTCCGGGCCAATGATTTTAAAGGAAGTTTAATTTGGATCGGCAATAATTCGAGCACATTGTTTGGGATAGGTCATGGCGTCACAACGATTCCTATTGCGAACACGCTCGCACATTTTACCAAAAGCCGAATTTAAAATGAGCTTATATATTTCTTTTTCGGCTTTTGTCTGAGCTTCAGAACGTTTCTTGACAAAAGTGTCAACAAACGTTTTCAGATAGGGTTTTTGGCTAAACTGGAGGGCTCTATGAACCTATGTGACGTTGAAACCTTTGTTGCACATCCATTTTAAAGCCACATGATGTACAACAATATTTTTCTTCGGCAGAAGGTCAGCAATAAGTTTTTGTTTTGAAGGTGACCAATGCAATCCGTCCACCTCGACCAAAGGTCTGTTGCGTGGGCTCAAAGAGTCCCTAGTCAGAGGTCTATTGATGCATGGAAAAAAAAATCCTTTACCGAATCGTGAAGATCAACTGGTATCTCCCCATCAATTTCAAAAAACCATCCAACCGGCCCATTCTCCTCAACACTGTCAATTTTGGGGAAATGGAGAGCTTGAGGGTCATTCTGCCATTTATAGTCATCGCAGGGTAGCGCATAATGGGACATGGCCGAGGGGTAGAGAGAATTCAAATCAAGGAAAAGTGCATCTGATTTTTCCCCGTCTTCTCTCCAGTTGAATCAGTTTCCAAGATACGATCCCCGTGAAAAACGTATCCACCCCTCATTGACCTCTCGATGAACAGGTGCTGATCGATGTCGGTGATCAGCCCGATTTTTTCCCCGCTAATTTTTAGGATGAGGTCCATTACCAGATGAGGAGATGAAAAATAATATCCTAAATCAAGATTAAATTCCCCATAGATTTTGTCCGTATTTTTACACATAATGTCTAACAAAGTTAACACATCACTCGACAAATACAGCTTGCAGTAGTCAAATCCATTTTTACACCCTCCCTCTATCCACACTTTTTTTTAGCAAAACTGTATTCATCAGGGGCGCACCTTCGATCGTGTAGACTGTCGTAAAACGATTCGATCGAGGGAATAGTTTCCTCGGCGAATCTCAACATGGAACAGTAATAGTCATAAGGATATATGCCCTTGACCGTCAACAAATCATATAAATCATTTGGAAATTGTTGCTTGAGAAGGGGGAAAGCGTTGCAGCCGTCACCGTTTTCTGCACTTGAATTAATTCGCTCAATGATTTGGGGGAAAAACTGTAGGAATCTAAAAAGCGAATTTTATTCGTTTACTCAATGTCGTCTTCAACATATCTCCACATAAATTCCAAAACAAGCAACTTTTCTGACGATTTAGGAATGATTTTTGTAGGAAAAGCTGTCTCTCACCCATGCATAATCCACTGTTCCATTCTTTGAAGATGTGCCAATGCTGGTAGCACATACTTCAGATCGTAGTTAGAATTATGTATAAAAACCGGAAGAAAAAGTTGCTGTTTAATTTTTAAATTACATGAATTGTGAGCCCACCCCCGAAAGTTACTTTTCCCGTTGAATTGGGGTCAATAAGATGATTGTGATCCTGGACCGCGTCTTTTGGGCAAGAGCACCCCTACAAGCCCAACAAATTGTCCCCTTTTCTAGTGCCCGTTGTTCCTTATCTGATAATGACATTGGGTAGTTGGTGTGACGCAATCGTGAAATTGCACCGTTCGCTGTTTTTATATTAAAGACACCAATAACTTCTCCATGCTACCCTCCTCATCCATAGTAAAAAAATTCTTCTAATTGCATTTTATTATTGAGAATTGCGACGGGCATGCGCATAGGAACACGCAACTAGTTTGTGTTCCTTGACTATATTTGGCCTTGATGGGTCCGATACCTCCACCAGTCTTGATTCACAATCCAAACATACTTTATCAACCTGTAACAGGAATATTGGAAGTTTTTAAATTGTAAAGTATCTTTGCCTTCTGTGGCATTTCTATTCTTTGATTGCCATGAATTTTGCAATATCTCATGTGATCTGTGAATGTTCGTTCATTTCTAAATGAGGAAAGGCACACGGGGCAATAGTGACATTCCCCTTTCTTCGTGCCTTGGGATAAGAGTCGACTTATTGCCGTAATGGGGAAAAAATGAACATAGGAATTTACATCTTTGGGAGGTTCATAGATAATCCAAACCCAATTTTTACATTATCTACCAACGGTGTCCTAACTGAATATAAAATCCCTTTTTTATTTGGTTTCTTTCCCCCCATTTACAAATTCTGTGTCATACTGGAGAACAACCACCCCAAACCCAAGATTTTCAGTTGCTTTTTTCAAATATGGTTATTTCTTTTAAGGACACCGGATATTTTCCCTCTAAACAATCAAAATTTACTTGAGGGAAATTGTCTCCACCGTTACGTGCAAGTCTGTCGAGATTTTTCATTGATGAATCATTTCTTAATGTTTTATGGGCTGCTGCTAAAAATGCATACTTAAAGCATTGCAGCCCTGTTTCAAAATTGAAACCCTGAACCCCTCCTGTAGCCGACAAATCTGGGTGGCATTTTATTCGTCGATTACCATCCGACCCTCTTAAAATAAAGTTTTTTTTTTTAAATCTACTTAGATTCAGATCCATATTTTCAATGTACAAAATGGTGGACCCGCTTCCCCTCTCGTTGAATGTGTCCAAAGTTGATATTAATTTATTGACCCAATTGAAAAAGTTACCCTCAAATTCATTTAGACCAGGGTAAAAAGTTTGATTGCCAGTTGAAAAAATGGAAATAAAAATGTCCCCAGATGTCCCCTTTTGTAAATAAACTTTTTGATTGACTGATGCTTTAATCCCCCCCTGAACCCCCCCCCCCCAATTCTGAATCTGAATCTCGATAAGTGCTCGAATTTGGTCGATATAGGTATGAAGAACATTTACAGGGTCAGTTAAAATAATACTCCCGTCAACCAGGTTTTCCTCGGGATGATTAAAATCTACCCTATGTGTTTGCAAGTGACCTAGAGCAGATTCCAACAAATAAAATTCACTTAGTTCCGGGGACGCGACACTATTTTCATGTCCTGCACCTATTTGCACAGGACCCAATTCAGTAATAATAAAGTCATCGTCAAAAATGTCCCCGGAAACATTAGATCCAACAATTTCCATAAGACTACTATCCATTTCTTCCGTGGAAAATTGAAAATCCAGGGAGATACTAAATGACATACCTTCACTAACATCATACGGTGACAGTGGACAATTACCCATGATATTTTGAAGTCCTGGGCCAGGGAAGGCAGTTGTTTTTGTAGCTTCCCCCTGAAACTAAAATGAATGGATTGAGGTTTTTTCTTTGAGAAAAGTTTTATCACAATTATAACACACTTTTTTTTCTTAGTTGGATTTGTATTCATATTATTTATCAAACAAGTGTTGTTTTTTTCTTAATTGGATTCGTATTTATCAAACAAATGCATAATAAATTACAAATTTTTGCTTATAGCATTATTTATAAAACAAGTGCATAATAAATTACAAATTTTGTTAATAGCACACACACACGCACACACGCGCACACACGCGCACAGACACATACGCAAACGCAAACACTCACATACGCACACGCACACGCACACACGCAACATGCTCACACACACACATGTGCACACACGTGCACACACACACGCACACGCACACACGCACACGCACACACGTTCACACACACACACAACATACGTACACGCTCACACACACACATGCGCACACACGCGCACACACATCGCAACGTTTGACTAATAGCAATAAAATACGGTAAAAAAAATCAACTTAATAATTGTCTTAATACCTCATTAAAAAAAACTAACGTTTCCTACAAATCTAGCCATCCATAAAAAATAGCGATCAGATTAGAAGCAGATTCCTTTTCCTACAAATCTACCCGTTTAATGTGTTTTTTTTTCTTAATTGGATTCGTATTTATCAAACAAATGCAAAATAAATTACACAATTTTTGCTTATAGCAATATTTATAAAACAAGTGCTTAATAAATTACAAATTTTGCTAATAGCACACACGCACACGTTCACACACACACATACGCACACACGCGCACACACATCACAACGTTTGAATAATAGCAATAAAATACCTCATATAAAACCTCATTAAAAAAACTGACTCTTTTTTCCTACAAATCTAGCCATCCATAAAAATAGCGATCAGACTAGAAGCAGATTCCTTTTCCTACAAATCTACCCGTTTACAAATCTACTATTTGTAATAGCAATAAAGTAAAGTAAATAGGTAAAAATGCTTACAGTTCCAAATCAGACTGCACTTGTGTGCCGGCTGGCCCTGGACAAGCATGAAGGGGGGCAACCTCACGATCTTGAGTAGACGGGGCTGAGGCATTATGAGAAGCCATCCACTCTCTTTTGAATTTTCTGCCAAGTTGCATAGAGGTTTGCGAAGAGCTGGCACTGGCGTGAGAGGCTCCGGGCATTAAAAGTTGAGTGGACAATGGGTGGTCCAGAGCATGTGTAATGGAACCGGCATATCTTATGATGGAAGGCCTTGCAGCTTGCATCGATGTGGCATCGTTCCCCCTTGCTCTCTTTTCAGAGGGAGAGTAATTGTCGGGATCCTCCATAAAAAAGAAGAAAAAATTAGTATGGAAAAACGATTCCCCTTTTTTACAGAAGAGAAATTAGTACCCCCCGCCCCATAACCAGAATTTTGTCTAGAAAGCATTTATCGGAAAGAAGCCTCCCCCCCCCTCTTTTCAGCAAAGCAAAAAGTAAAAATTTGCAAGAAATATAGTAGGCTTAGAAATCAAACGTTTTATTGCACGACTTGTGAAAAAAATAATCTTGACAACCAGTAGTCCGTAGTCTTAGGATAGAAATCAGTGTTTCTATTTTTTACCATTTAGAAATTTTTTTTTAAATGTCCCAGTCTATAGGCTTAAAATAAGATAAAAAAGATTGTTAACACACAGCTTACAGGCCATAAAATTTGCAATCATAGGTAAAAATGCTATTCAATTTAGGCATAATAAAGCTATGTATCTTTTTTTCTTAAACCCTCTCCCCCCATACTTTTCATGCGAAGAAATGGCGTTGATAAAAAAGATTGTTAACACACAGCTTACAGGCCATAAAAAATTGCAATCATAGGTAAAAATGCTATTCAATTTACGCATAATAAAGCTATGTATCTTTTTTCTTTAACCCCCTCGCCCCCATACTTTTCATGCAAACAATGAAGTTTGTTTTCACCTTACAACGAAGGTGTTAGAATTGATACATTGCCCCTCCCCACCTCCCCCCATATAAACACTGAGTACTCAAAATGGATAACAAATACCTGATGAAACTAACACCCATCCCCTCTTTTCATTTCAAAGGATTTACTCTCGCTAATTTGACCAAGAAATATCTCTTTTTCAAACTGTCTAAAATTACGCAAAAGCATCTGACATTAATCTGTACCGATAACACAAACGTGTGAAGTTTGTTTTATGAAAATCACCCTTTTGTAAAAAGATTAAACACACATAGTTTTAATCTAGACTGCAACGAAAGCACATTTTAAATGCACGATGGAAAATGACATTTTGAACGAAAGAATTATTTGTAATGAATGAATTAAACTCGTAAACAGAGGAGGGAGGGAAGATGAGGTTTACGTAATGGAAAAAAGAGCATATTTTAAGCTTTCTATCGACTATAATCATCATATTGTAGAGTTTGTATTGTGGGGGGGGGGGTGGGGATATACCCTGAATTTGAATTTACTGGAGGGGGTGACTATGTAAAATGATTTTTATCTGGAAATAAATTAAGAAAATTTAGTAAACTGAACTCACATTATAAATCGATGTAGCCATAGCTTCAAAGTCAATAATATCAAATGTGTTATCCATGGTATGTTAGAACCTTATGAAAATTTAATCGTAACGCATGAGTATTATATACAAAATCTCAAGGACGACTGAAAATCACTCCTTTTATTTGAATCCAATTACCAATCAAGTTATCGTATATGGAGTAACCTCCGCTGTCTCTGATTGGCCCTAAAAAAATAGGTGTGTTGCCTCAAAAACTAGTCTGGTTGTGTTAGACAATCTCGACTATACTCTCAAAACGTGTTTGACCACTTTATAGGTTTGCTCGCTTTTTGCAATGTGCATGTCAAACCAAACTACATATTCTTGTGCAATTCCATGTAAGTTTGAAATCAATAGCAATAACCAGTCTGATTGTGTTATACAATCTCGACTATAGTTTCAAAACATGTTTAATCACGTTGCTTGGAAAGGTACCAAGGGAACATAAGGCAAGCAAATAGCATGACGAGGTACTAAGGAACGTGCTGCAAGCAAATAGTATGGTAATTCCTATGGCAGCAAGCAAATTCCATATATACAATCTACTTATTAGCAATATCACAGGCACCGCTGCTCTATCATTGCTAGGGTGGCTGGCGTTTACCCCACCCCCGGAAAATACCCCCACGGAAAATACCTCCGGAAAATAAGGCTTTCCAAATTTGCAAATTTTATTTGAGTTTTATTTTTTAATTTCCGTAGGGGAAGGAGTTTCTTTACGTGTGTATTACGCGCCAGTCACTCAAGTTTACGCTGTGTAAAACTCGAGAACAAACCGGTTTCTTCGTTAGTTTTTTCACCTTAGCGAGAGACAAGTAAGACAAGTGACAGATTATATGGTAAATATATAATTTAGGCTATATATTTGCATATAAGGGGAGGGGCGGTAAAGTATATGGATAGTTTGAAGTCAGAAAACAATTCTTTCTAGGTATAGGGCCACTAAAAAATTACAGAAGAATACCGAGGTATCTAGGAATTTTGTTAACTAAAAAAAAAAGAATCCCAGTATAAAGTAAATAATGTTTCATTTAAGTGTTTTTTCCCAAAAATTAAGTACTTTTTTTCAATAAAAACCGTATTTCCAAGTATTAAGTACTATTATAAGGTTAATGTAGTTTTTCATTTAAGTTCTTTATGATGATCGCTGATCAAAGTTTATGTTATTTGTGCCTTTCATTTATGTTATTTTACTGTGTATATGTCCGTATATTTGATTCTAAAATACACTTATCTATCCACCTATCTAGTATGCAGAATAATTGTACCAAACACACCTTGCATGCAGACCCGCTATACTCCCCCCCCCCTAATGTGCAAATCTATAGCCCAAGCTTATTTCTAAAGTTACGAAGAAACTAACAAAAAAAAAACCGTTTGTTCTCGAGTTTTACACAGCGTAAACTTGAGTTAGTGGCGCATAAGACATAAGTACCAAAATTCCTTCCCCCTATAGGAAATAAAAAAACAAAACTCAAATAAAATCTTCAAATTTGGAAAGCCTTATTTTCCACGGGGGGGGGGGGAATTTCCGGGGGTATTTACCGGAGAATATTTTCGGCGGGGGTGTATTTTACACGGGGAGTATTTTCCGGGGGGTATTTTTTGCGGTGGATATTTCCCGGGGGGGTATTTTCAAAAAAAAGTATATTCCGTGGGGTATTTTTCGGGGGTAATTTTCCGGAGTGGGGTGGGGGGGTAATTGACTTGGGGGAAACGCCTAGAACCCATAGCTAGTAGTATCTCTGAAACTTTTAAAGGAGCTAATTTGATTGGAAAATACAAATTCTGGTGTCTCTTTTTAAGAGTCAAAAGTGATTGGGGCAAGCAGCCCTCTCCTTAGCCCATAATTTTTCATAAGCTTCCAATCAAAATTTTGAGACAGCCATTTTGTTCGGTATAGTTGAACAATCCAGTAACTACGTCTCTAGGGATATTGAGTTTGTCAATGCCCCACAGTTATGCATTTTTCTCATTATGCTTTAAAACTATTAAATAAAACAATTTTTTTTTCTTAACTGAAAGTGAGGAGCAACATTAAAACTCTCAGTTAAAAGAAGTTTTTTTTATTTACTTTCTAATCGTTTTTTTTAAAATACTGCCATTAAATCTGGCTCATCCTCCATGACAAATCCCCCCTCAAGGGAAAACTCCTCTGTGCAAATTTCCTCCCACGTAAAATAAACCCCCTCGTAAAATTCCCTCCGGAGAAGAGTCCATCCTCGCTGAAAATCCCGCAAAATTTCTTGCGGACGATTCAGCCTGAGAAGTTCCTTTTAGTATATCTTCATTTGAAAAAGACTTTTTTTAATCATTTTCTTGATCACTTCGGAAATCACCCCTTCCGTTCTTCACCCCCTTCGGAAATACACAGTAAAATAACATAAATGAAAGGCACAAATAACATAAACTTTGAACAACGCCAAAAATTGCCCCCCGTTAATTTTCCCGGAACATCTTAATTTGTAAAATTGAGCTGGTAAAGAGAAAGTAAGACAATTAAAAAGAATTTGGTATAGGACCTCTGTCAGGAACCCCAGAGTAAAATTTCCAATGGAAAGTACACCCCCCGGACGTTTCCCTCCCTATGGAAATTCTCCCTATGGCAACCCACCCCAAGCCCAAAATTATTTCTCCCCCACCTAAAAAATGTCTGAATACTTCCCAATAACAAATATTATACGTAAAAGATGGGCGAATTTCATAACTTGCATGCCTCTCCCCCACGGTCAATGAGGGGTCATTTTACCCCTAAAGACATTGTTATTGGATCACCCAGCTGTGCTGAACAAAATGACTATCTCAAAATTTTTATCGAATAACTTTGGGGAAAAAGGGGCGCGGGAGGGGGGCTAGTTGCCCTCCAATCTTTTTGGTCACTTAAAAATGGCACTAGAACTTTTAATTTTCGTTCGATTGCACCCTCTCCCGTTCTTCTAAGACCATTATTTCGATACGATCGTCCCTGGAAAAAAAAAATAAAAAAATAAGCATGAATCCGTGATCTTTCTTCTGGCCAAAAATGCAAAATTCAAAATTTTTGTATATAAGAGCTTGAAACTTTACAGAAGGGTTCTCTGATACGCTGAATCTGACGATGTAATTTTCATTAAGATTCCTCGAACTTTATGGTGTTCCCCCCATTTCAAATATTAGGCAAATTTTCTCGGGCTCGTAACTTTGATGGGTAATGCTAAACTTAATGAATCATGGATATTTGGAATCAGCATTATAAGTTGATTCTTTTGATGTATCTATTGATATCAGAATTCCGTTTTTTAGAGTTTCGATTTCTATTGAGCCGAGTCGCTCCTTACTTACAGTTTGTTACCACGAACTATTTGAAAATATTGCTAGTCAATGGAATCAAAAATGAAGAGAAAGAAAATCGAATAATCTGTCAAGCGTAGAACTACCACAAATAGCTATAGACAAATCCATGAAACCCAAAAGGAACAGAATTTACAATAAATAACCGAGTCAAACTGAAAATGGGCAGAAATTAGCATGAGCAGAGCTGACAGCCCCCATACCTTCTCAAGACCAGAACATCATTTGCACTTTACTGAAAAAAATAAGCATTAATTCCAATAAATTCATGACATGGGGGTTATCAGCCCTACTCTAGTTAATTTTTGCTCGTTTTGAGTTTGACATTTTGAGTTTCATTTATGTATTGATGGTGATTTGTGGTAGTTTTCAGCTTCGAAGATTTTTTTAACTTTATTTCTGCTCATTTTTGGCTTAATAGAGCTATTTACTTTTTGTTTGAAAAAACTTGTTTTGCAGAAAAAGTTTTTTAATATATTATATATATATATATATATATATATATATATATATATATATATATATATATATATATATATATATATATATATATATATATATATATATATATATATATATATATATATATATATATATATATATATATATATATATATATATATATATATATATATATATATATATATATATATATATATATATTATATATATATATATATATATATATATATATATATATATATATATATATATATATATATATATATATATATATATATATATATATATATATATATACATAATATATATATATATCTATATATATATATATTATATATATATATATATATATATATATATATATATATATATATATATATATATATCTATATATATATATATATTTATATATATATATAGATATATATATATATATATATATATTATATATATATATATATATATATATATATATATATATATATATATATATATATATATATATATATATATATATATATATATATATATATATTTGCCGGGAGTGCGGCTTCACCACCGGAACCCGGCACTCGACACGCGGAGCGCTTCTATATATAGATTCTTACTTTCACTTGTCTTCTAAACGCAGACAATTTTTGAGCCTTTTCTTGATGTCATGACGTCAAAATGGACCTTACGTTAGAAGTGGTGCCTTTGTAAGATTACGTTTTTTTTATTAGACCTATAACTTTAGCCTCGGCTTGTCTTTTGCCATTATGAAAGACATATCGCCAAACCTTTGTTGCTTGTAATTGTTCAGGTGGTGAGACAAAAACGTCTTTTTAGTCCGTGTTTTTGATTTTCAAAGGCATGGAAGGCATTGTTGACCTTATTCATGTAAAAACCCAAAATCCAATCATCATCGCTATCATTTTCAATTTGTTGGGTTCGTTTTACCTCGGCTTATATTTCGTTATTACGAAATACATATCGCCGAACCTTTGCTTTTTTTTAAAGAAAGGTATGGTGGCATTAATGGTCTTATCCATGTCAAAAATACTAAACCCAATCATTATCGCTATCATTTTCAATTTTGACACGTTTTGCTTGTCGCTGTCCAGGTTGACGTTATTGATGCGCTCACATATTCGGTGTCGCATATCTTCTAACCACGTGTGTCTTTGCTCTTCATTTTTATTTTTGACTGCTTACATGCTTGGTATCGCATGTCTTCTTACCGCTTTTCTTTACTCTTCATTTTTTTTTGACAAGACGCCGATGTTCTTCTAACCGCGTGTGTATTTGCTCTTTATTTTCATTTTTGATTTGCTCACATGCTCGGTGTCGCATGTCTTCTAACTGTGTGTGTCTTTGCTCTTCATTTTTCACTCGCTAACTTGCTTTCTATCGTATGTCTTCTAACCGTCTGTCTTTGCTCTTCATTTTTATTTTTAGCACGCTCTAATTTTCGTTTTCGCATATCTTCTAACCACCCATGTCTTTGCTCTTCATTTTCATTTTTAGCACGTTTTTGGATTTGATTCTTTAGACAAATTAGCAATGACCTTTGCTTTAGCTTCAGCTGTCCGTATTGGTGTTGCCGCAATTGATTGTCCAGGTTGTCGAATTTCACATCTCATCATGTCTGATAGTTCAGGTGTGGGTTCCAAAGAATCATCATTTATAGTAACTGCAACTGCAAAGTTTCGTTTTTGGGCCTTCCAACAAACATTATATTATATAAATAACTGTTGCGTTGGAAACTCAACAATCTTATTTATGCTACGCATGACATCATAAAAGAAAATGCTTATATGATGACATATATGATATCATAAGAAATGCTTAAATGATGTATTAACATAGTACACGACGTCATTTGCAAAAACCAAAATTAAGGCTCTTAACAAATTTTCTTAGACTTCTGACCTATCTAGATCGTTTTTTATGCTAGAATATCCCAAGATACCAATTTTCCCGTAAAAATTATGGAGCCATTTTCGAAAACACACATACATACATACGCACATACATGAGGTATTGTTCTGAAACATGGGTGCTCCGAAAGACGGAGGAGGATCTGTTATATGTTTTTCCAGAGGAATTGTCTTCAAATTGTTTTCGGTACCCGTCTAACTGACTGTATTTCAAACAATAAACTGTGAACAAAATAAGGTTCTATACCGCTTTCTAGACCTACAAGGGGGAAAGGTTTGAAATGGCTAGGGCACATTCTGCAGATGAAAGATGACAGATCACTAAGTTGTCCTTTTTGGCCAACAATCTAGGACGGAACAAAAAACTTCTTGGGATGGTGTAATGAGGGAGACTCTGAATTAATTGTGAAGGAGGAGGAACGTACTTAGCTGTTTTAGCCTTAGGTGGTTTGGTGCTGTAGTTCATTGTTA
This sequence comes from Artemia sinica, assembly GCA_027921565.1. Lineage (NCBI taxonomy): Eukaryota > Metazoa > Arthropoda > Branchiopoda > Anostraca > Artemiidae > Artemia > Artemia sinica. The sequence goes on along the minus strand of CM051268.1, from coordinate 553,777 downwards.
GTAGTAGTAGTATTATATATTATACAGTAGTAGTAGTAGCATTATATAGTAGATGACCAGTATTATATAGTAGTAGCACTCGGCACGCGGCAAGCTTCTATATATAGATTCTCACTGTCACTTATCTTCTAAAAGCAGACAACTTGAGCCTTTTCTTGATGTCCTGACGTCCAAATAGACCATAAATTAGAAGTGGTGCCTTTGTATAATTACATTATTTTTTAATTGGACCTTTAACTTTTTTCTCGGCTTGTCTTTTGTCATTATAAGACATATCGCCGATATAAGACATATATATCGACATATAAGACATATCGCGGAACCTTTGTTTCCTTCAATTGTTCAGGTGGTGGGACAAAAAATTATTTTTCTTCCAACGATTTATCTAGTCCAAGTTTTTGATTTTACAAGGTATGGAAGGCATTGACGACCACCTTTGTTTCTTTTAATTGTTCAGGTGGTGGCACAAAAACTTCTTCTTTTGCCTTGGCTTGTCTTTTGTCATTATGAAAGACATATTGCCGAACTTTTTTTTTTTTTTTTTAATTGTTCAGATGGTGGGGACAAAAACTTCTTCTTTTGCCTTGGCTTGTCTTTTGTCATTACAAAAGACATATCGCCGAATCTTTGTTTGTTTTAATTTTTCAGATAGTGGGACAAAAACTTCTTTTTCTTCCTACGATTTATTCTGTCCATATTTTTGATTTTCAAAGGTATTGTAGGTATTGATGTCCTTATCCATGTCAAAATCCAAAACTCAATCATCATCGCTATCATTATCAAGTTGTTTGCTTCGTTACACCTCGCTTTTCTTTCGTCACTATGAAATACATATCGCCGAACCTTAGTTGTTTTTAACTTAGTTATGGTAGGCATTGATGAGCTTATCCATGTCAAAATCCCAAACCCAATCATCATCGTTATCATTTTCAATTTTGACACGTTTTGATTCTCGCTGTCCAGGTTGATTTTCATTGACTCGCTGATCTTAATTTTAGTTTTTTTACTCCCTCACTTGTTCGTTGTCGCATGTCTTCTAACTGCGTGTGTCTTTGCTCTTCATTTTCATTTTTAACATGCTCTAATTGTCGTTTTCGCATATATTCTAACCACCTGTGTCTTTTCTCTTCATTGTTTTTTACACGTTAGTTCAGGTGTTGGTTCCAAGAATCATCATTTATAGTAACTGCAACTGCAAATTTTCGTTTTTTGGACCTTCCAACAAACATTATATCATATAAATAACTGTTGCGTTGGAAATTCAATAATATTATTTATTATGCTTTGCATGACATCATATAAGAAAGAAAATACGTATATGATGCCATATATGATGTCATAAGAAATGCTTATATGATTAAGCCCCGGTGCCGCGCCGATGAGGGAAGACCGGCGGCGGCGGGGCCGAAAACAGCACGCCGCGCCGCCGGTAAGATGTCGGCGGTGCGCCGCCGGTAAGATGTTGGCGGCGTACCGCCGGCGTGATCAATGTTGACCGCAAACATTAATGTTTTCATCAGTCTTTCTCAAATCACAGCTTAAATTTACAACAGATTCGAGCCTATTCATGAGTTCAAAAATTCACAAGTCGCTGGCTGGAAACTGGTCTTCTTCGATATTCATCAAGAGAAGTAGAAATGTGGTACAAACGAAATGGCTGTGGCGTTTCAGAACCCTTGCATAATACGAGTAGTTGAAGTATCTATTAGTTATGTATTCTTAACATAAACAATTATCAAAATTAGTAGTTTTTTTCATCGAGCATTACTGCATACAAAATTTCAAATACCGTATCACAAAATTCATCAGTTATCTGGGTAAAAACTTTGAATATAACTTTAAATTTAGAAGCTTAATTTTTTCATAATGCCCTTTGCCTATACCCGTTTTGCCACCTTTAAAACAGGTGAAATGGGCGACTTTGAAATTTATTGTTTTTTTTTTTTTTTGCTCTTTTGGATTCTTAAAAAGACTTCTTGTATTAAAAACTGGTTTTTAATTACAATTTAAAAAAATGCATTTTAAAGTTTTTTGGCTTCTTTATAGAATATATGTCATGTAGGCTAAGGCTGAACTGCTGCTTTTTAATTGCTTTTGGATGCTCTTTTGGATATATTATTCGTTTTTTTTCTTTTGTCGATTCATTCCAAATTATAAATTGATAAATACCTAATATCAGTCAAATTATAAACTGCATCTAAAAGGAGTAAATTTATCAAATTGAAAAATACATGATGAACACTTCACATGAGAACACTTCAATTACAATGAAACAAAAAAACACTTAATGGTTTATTCGGTATGAAGAAAAATTAAATGCCAGCTATTTTCTGGTAAAAAATGAAAAGCTCATCCATTTTAAATGTAATTAAATGAAATAATATGCAGACTGAAGTAGGTCCAGGAAGATGTTGAGATTTTCATCCTAGTTCGTCACTTTTAATCCAAGCCAAATGTTAGGGACACTTAGTATCAGTTATTGAGTTTAAGCTTTGATTTCGAAATGCTCACAAAAATTACCAAATTTAAGAAATGCGCAACAATAAGTCACCTGTGGTCAAAATACTCAAAGACTCCTCTTAGATTCCCACCCAGGGTCAAAGCTTCTGCTATGGTCATTTCCATGAAAATCTCCAAAGAGTTTCTTTTTAAAATAGCTTTCAAGCATAATTAGGGGTATTTAGCCTTTTTTGCTTTTCTTCAAAGCTTTGAAAAAAAGTGTTATAAATATTCCAAATGTTACATTTGTTATATTTATGCATATTTTTGGTGATCATTTGTGGGGTGACCAAATTTTTTAAACCACTGTAGATACGTAAGAACGTTGCAACATCTAGTACCCTGAGGTCATAAGACTGTCAAAGACTCCTCCTTGAACCTTCCAAATCGAAAGCTTTTATTATGACCTGGTCTTTTAATGTAACTTGGGCACTGGACCAAGGGCGCCATTGTCACTCGAGCGCAATGTTAGGTGGGGATTTCGATATCGCTTTCGTCACACACCAATTCGTTTTAGTGTGAATCTGCCTGGTACTTATGAGTGAATGTTTTCAAATTAAACCCGTTTCATCAATAAGAAAAAAAAATGGGTTGGACGCATATGTCCCTTTCCCTTTGGACGATAAAACCATGCAAGTGCTGTATCAAGTATAACTCACGAAAATCTTGTTAATTTTTGTCAACTTTTCAACTTTTTGGCATCCCTGCTTTCAATAAAAAAAAAAATCAAGGTACTATCACTTAAATATAATAACTCCCTATGCCCCCCCCCCCCCCTATGGATACTATCTTGATAGGACACCGTCTCTGCTTTAAATAAAAATAAAATAACTTATTGGCACCCCTTCTTTAAAAAAAAATCAAGGCATTATCAATTAAATATGATAGCTCACTACCCCCCCCCCCCCCCCCTCTGGATCCCACCTTGATAAAATGCCGTCTCTGCTTTAAATTAAAAAAATTAACTTTTTGGGATCCCTGCTTTCATTAAAAAAAATTTCGAGATATTATCATTTAAACGTAAAACCCCCTCCCCCCTACCCCCCCCCCCTGGATACCACCTTGATAGGATACCGTCTCAGCTTTCATTAGAAAAATAAGCTACTTAATAATTAACTAGGTCACTATATGGTTCAAACAAACACGCAAAATAACATTAAACAGCTTAGTGTTCCTTGAAAAAAATTGAGGGTATGAGTAAAGGGGTACAAAGACAACAACAAAATGTCGAAATTATTCAGATATTCCTCAAATTATTGGAAAACTGAGTCATAGATTCGCCGTGTCATTCAATAAGATCCAAAGAATCTAATTAAAAGGGAGCACACACAAAAGCCAAATTAGGCCAGTAGCCTGTGAGAAATCGCAAAATACCCAAGACAATGAACAAGTCCTAATGGGGGGCCCTGGGTCTTTCAAAATATTTCAATGGTTTCCCAGGGAATTTGTTATCATTTTCTTCTGTCTCCACTTTAAAAGAAAAATATTTATCCTTTTGGCATCAATGCTTTCAATAAAAAAAATGACAGCCCCCTATCCCCCCCTATAGGCAATAATTTATAATTTATTTATATGTCATATTTTTGGGGTAGCTTCTGAACAATTGAGTATTAACATTCAGGCGTTCAATAATTGAGTATTAAACATTAAGAAAATCTTATCTAAAAACAGCAAAAAAAAAAAAAAAAAAAAAAAAAAAAAACTGCAAACTTACAATTCAGCTGTAGAAACGAAACAATCTGTCGGCTGTCAATTTTAAAATCCAACTGAAGGCTGAAGCTGTATAGTAGTGAATTCGTTCTATAATTATATTCAACTTGAAAATCCTTGACTACGAATGCTGTTAGAAATAGCGATTGGGAAACTACATTCGAAATGATTTAAACTCATTTCATAAAGACGATACTGTTTTTTGTCAATATATGAAGAACTGTGTATATTGCAATATTTGCAATTGCATATTGCATCTGTCTGGTTTTTATGCAAAGTAACAAAAGAGAAGAAAATTAATGAACAAGAGAAGAGTGAAGAATTGTGGTATGCAAAGTAATATTTGGCAGGAAAAAGTCACTGGCGATAAATTGCTAGGGATGGCACCGTGATTGCGTGATTTTCGGGGATCGGGGAACCAAAGTATTTTTCGGGGTGACGCATAGATTTTCGGGGAAATACCCGAAAATTCGGGGATTGTGCAAGCCCTGCTTGATTTCTAATCAGGAAAATTGAAATACTAAACCACACGAGAAGGAAAAGCTCCGACTTTGCGGTTGACGCAATAAAGAATTGCCGCAAAACTAATTTAAAGTCGACCGAACGCCGCCGCCTCTGTCGGCGGCGGCGCGCCTTTGGCGTGCCGGCGGCGTTCGACCGGGCCTCTCATCGGGCCTCTCATCATATATATATATATATATATATATATATATATATATATATATATATATATTATATATAGATATATATATATATATATATATATATATATATATATATATATATATATATATATATATATATATATATATATATATATATATATATATATATATATATATATAATATAAGTATCACTCTTCTCTTTCGGCCACGTAAATGAAGTATGCTCTTGTCTGTATACCATTCCAAACACCTTTCAAATCCCTTATCAGTATTTTCTCCCTAACTTGTCTGATCAAACATTTTTTGGGAGCTTCTATAGTAGGCATACAACCCAAGCAATTTTTTATTTTGTTGCTAAGCCTAAAAGGTTCGCTTGTTGTTAAGGTCAATCTTCAATAATTAAAAATATGAAAGAGAATCAAGATTTAATAACATTCCTGGAACATTGAAAACTGTTGAGGCAGAACAATGGGGAGGCATAAGAAGCCGCAATGTAATATGATCGCAAAACCCCCTTGTATCTTAATAGACAATGGTTGAATCGCTTATTCCCACAGATTTGCGCAATTTTGAATGAACGGTTGGCCAGAAATTAGGCCATTCATTAGCCTATTTTTATATTGCTGCGAATTTGTAATATTCTTAATGTATATGATTTTTTTTTTTACGAAATTACGGAATTGTAAAACTTAGTTCCCGTGGGAAAAATTACACGAGGGCTCATATGAGACAACATCAAACTATAGATATTACTTGGGTATCACCTTCGCTCTAAGACTCATTAGGTTTATAAGATATTCAGTAATAATTAAATATCAGTAAAAAAAAATAGGGGATTATTTGTAGTCTGGCCTTAGGCACCAAGTAAAAGCATTAATCAAGTCAGTTGTTTCCTGAAATGTCAAGGTTTTTAGATTGTCTCCATAACCTCACAGATATTGATTTTTTTGGATGTTTTTTTTTGGAGGGGGGGGGTTTGTTAGAGATGGGTTTGGGTTTTGTTGTTGAATTCAGCGGTTTCAAATAAATACTTCGTGACTGTTTCATCTCCTTAGGAAAGGTTACATGGATACTACCCCCCCCCGTCTCACCACTGATACCGAATTTATGCCTACTTCAAAGAAAGCTTTTCCCCTAAGAAATTTGACAGGTTTAAGGCTCTAGAATACTATAGATTCATCAAAACAGTAAAAACTGGCGAATTATGCCAAAATTAAGAGAAAAACGTAAAGATACAGGACCTTTGAGGGAAGATTTTTTGGACACCAAGTCCTCTCAGAAAAATGCATACCACCCAAGCCCCCGCAACAGGTTTTTGTGAAATGGATTCTCCAGTAGCAATATTTTAAACTAGGATAAAAGCCGAACAATAATAATGAGATTAGGTCATGCAACATGATTAAAGTGTGACTTTTTAATAGACCCGTTCACAGATTCTCCAGCTCATGATTTGATTTGGAGAGGGCCAAGGGCAAGACCCCATAGCCCTAACTTTACAAAGTGTGCACCAAACAGAAAGTGGTATTAAATAGGATTGTGCTCAGTTTTGCTCATGTAATAAAATTCACTGGTCTCAAATTCTGAAAAACTTGACATGGCGAAAATGTACAAAGAAGGAACAGTGGCATTGCACTGTGTTGCAGTGCAGCCATTGAACTTGTGAATCCATAGTGTTTGCATCCCATATGGCTGATTACCTTAAACATTGTCAAACTGTTACATTGCAATAAGGCATGGAAAGTCCACTTTTGTGAATCATATTTATAGAGAACGGTAATTTTTGAGGGAAGACGGCACAAAAAAGAAAAAAAACTATTAAAGGGGTGAACTATTTAGAGGATAAAGGAAAAAAAAAAATTCGCATGCCTTTGTCCGGAAGGGCAAAGCGTGGTTGGGGGCAAATCTTCCGGCACTTCCCGTATTCCCCCAGATTTCTTCAGGTATCCATTTGAAGCTGAGTTTACAGAGTCACAACGCTGACCCCCGTTCCAAGCCAAATAATAAGCGAGACCAGACTAGAACCCTGCCCTTGAAAGCCCAGTGTGCCAACCACTTGGCTAGTCCGAATTGACTTGTATCGAATTGGATTATATAGGGTTGGATTCAGGGAAAATTCCAGTTCACAGGGGGACTTTTTTGGGAGGTAAACGCACAAGATATGCGCTTACAAAGAAATTCTACGGCTTTTTGTCACAAGGTTTGTGATAATGAGTCCGGTTGCTCGGTGAGATTATTATTTTCACGAAAAAAATATATTGACCACAAAAAAAAAAAAAAAAAAAACAGTATGGATCAAACACAAAAAGGCTATACGATTTTCAACGACTAAGAAGCCTAAAATTTGTAAATTGACTTAGAATGCCAAAATGTAGGGGGAGGGATGCATTTTCTCAAAATTTAAGGTTTTTTAACAAAAACGATTCAAAAAAATGAATTTTAAACATTAACAGGTATTCACACACCCCGATTAAAGAATTACTGAATATGCAAGTCAAATTAAGCTCCTAGAAATAGTAATCTACTAGAGGGTTTTGGAACTCTAATAGTTGTTCAGATACGGCTACATCAATATTTGTATACATCGAAACAATGTCAAAGCTACTTATAATTGTTTTTTTCTGTGATACTTAAGGTTTTGAGTTTTTCAACTAAATCTACCGCAGTACATATATATGATTTTTGAGAGTAAAGCAAAGGTTTAAAGACTGTATATAACCATTTCCCATTATTGGATGTGGGGGCTTTCGTACAAGCTACTATGGGCCTTAAAGGGATGAATTAAAGGGATGAATTACATATGCCTTAAAGCATATGTAATTTTGGTAGACCATAAAACTTTGGGCAAAAACCTTGGGCATATATCATGTATATGATATGTAATTTCATATATCAAATTACATATCATGTATATGTAATTTGCTAGATATAGTTGAAAAACTCAAAAACGTAAATATCTCAGAAAATACAAGTATAAGTAGCTTTAAAATTGTTTCAATGTATACAAATATTCATCTAGCAGTATCTGAACAACTATTAGAAAATAAAATAAAGAAAATTATCATTTAATAGAAGCTTCAGCAGCGGGAATAGATGACGAAGTCATAATGACCTTGGTTAAACTCTGTAACAAGTACTCAATGTATTTCCAATTCCGTTAATTCTTTTTATCAGCAAAATAATGGTTTAGCAATGGGCCCTCTCCGGGTTACTGGCGAATATTTATGTGGAACATATTGAAAATTGGGCATTAGATTCGTATTTCTTGAAACATTTATTTTGGGGACGTTACATGGATGATGTAATTTCACTCTGGAACTATGGGGAAATGAACTTAAGGGTTTTTTAGATCACCTTGATACATACGATAGAAATTTACAGTTTACTATAGAAATCGAAATCGCAAATAAAATCCCATTCTTAGAAGTGTTAATTATTCGTAGCTTCGATAAACTCAATTTTACTATCTATGGAAAACTAACACAAAATAATAGATATTTGCATTTTAAATCAAACCAACCCCCACAAGTTAAAAGAGCTATCGTAATATCCCTCGTCGATCGTGCCCTAAATATTTGTTCTGATTCCCATATCACAGCAGAACTAAACTTTATCAGGCACATACTTTTCGGAAATGGGTATCCTATTCTATTTATGAATAGTGTAACTAACTGTAGACTGACAAGACACTCCCGTAAAATGAATGATATTTTACCATGTGAGATTTTTGTCAAGCCCTCAAACATAATTTACCTCCCCTTCATCCCAAAAATCACTACAAATCTCAAAAAAGTTTGCACACAAAATAATCTGTATTTAGTATTCACAAATAATTTCAAAATCATAAATTTTCGAAATTCTGGTAAAGATAAAACCCCAGTTACTTGCCAAAGAGGGGTCTATCAAATACCATGCGCGATTGTGGCAAATACTATATAGGTAAAACTCACCAGAATTTAGAGAAACGCATACAACAGCATAAAGATGATATTGTCAAAGCTCTAAATCCTAATATTACTACTGTTTCATTTGATTCTGTTTTAGGCAGCCATGTATTTGAAAATCCTAGCCACAATATACTTTTTGATGAATCTACCCTTATTAGCAATGGCCTTGGCATAAAACAGGTAGTCCGAGAAGCCATTGAAATCAGACTTAAGATTAATGATAATATTTCCTTAAATAGGGACTAGGGGGAATATACACTAAATGCTCTACACAAATCTAATTAAAAATCATCTTACAAAATATTTTAAAAAACCAATAGACATTAACACAGAACCGGTCACAAAAAGACCCTTGAGGTTAGCGGCCAAAAAGACTGGATTAGCAATAAGAACGTGTTTTTAAATGATTTTTCTTTCATCTCATTGAATCGCCTTGTTTTACCTCACTTTTTATCAGTCCTGGTTGAACTTCGCTTAAGTAAGGATGCTGGGACTGCTTTGAAAAAAAAATTGATTTTTGGTTTCATTGGTCGCATGTTGCTGTGAGTTTTTTTTCTTTTATATATTTTTGTCTTGCTGAGGACTGACCTTGGACATAGGACCGAAATATTCATTCAAATTATCTTCACTGTCTTGCAAAAAAAAATTTCCCTATTGCTCTTCGTGCTTTTGTTGTTTGTTATGGAAAATGCAGTGTCATCTTCGTCGCTATTTTTTTTAATATACACTGACACTGACACGGACACTGACGCAATATACGAAGAGATGAGACAACTAAAGATTTACACTTGGTTGGGAAAATGAATCATGAGATATTTAATATACCTCAGTGGTTGCCTCCTAATGTAAGGATTGATATAAAGTTACAACTTGCACTGTCCAATTTTATTTTGCGAAAAGTAGTTGCCATTGCACCAGATGTAACAGTCTCCTCTCACCTCCGCAATACTTCATGTACGAAAAAACAATTATGAGTTCTGTTGCCTTGGCAATTGAAAAATTAAGAGCCTCTAGAAATAATACCAAATTGCTTATTCCTCATACAATTACGAATCAACGACATATTGTTACGGATACACGTACCTATATGATTCATCATCTATCAATGGTGAAATTACTTCAGAACTTGCTTCGGCTTTTGTAAAAAGTGCTAGCGCCGTTGGATCTTGGACAAATTCTCGACATAAATTTGAAATATTTGGACTTTCATTTCTTGTATGTAAAGTAAATGGAATCCCACTCTACAATTTATCCATTGATAAATCCTACAGGACCTTATTGACAATATGAATTTACAATGCAATCCTTAGATCGAGATTCACAATTATTTGAAAATGGTAAAAACCGAAGAAATGTTTGCAAAAACTCATGGCAGCATTGTTTTGGATTTGTCTGGTACTCAAGATATGACTTTTGTCCGAACGGGTATTGTACGTTGTACCTTTGCCAAACCTTTGGAAGAGAGTATTGTGTTAATCTCGCTAAATCAATTTGAATCCTATTGGGAAATTAACCCTGGTGGCAGTGTTCTGTTAGACTTGGCACCATGAACACGAATCAAATAATCACTGTATTCAATTTGGATCCTTACATGTCCAAATACAAATCCTATTGCATACCTTCGGATTTCCTCAAGCATATTCAAAGTGTTAACAATACGTTTATCATTGTTAACAGTAGTCCATCAACTGTCATCTTTCAAACAACAAAGAATATTGAATTTTTTGTCCCTCTTGACCTACCGTATACGTTCTACACGCCTCACATTAAAAACTTTCTTGAGCTAAGTCAAAAATCTTTTATTCAAAATTGGAAGCGGATACAAGATTTATCAACCAAAGTTGTAGTTTTCATGCACTATTATATTTTGTTTCGATTTCGCGGACATACTTATAGTGAATTTTTGCAATCATGCCGGGACAAGTATTTTCCCATTGATCCACTTATCATATGGACAATTGGAGCATAGGAAACCTCTAGTATGAGAGTCACAAATCTCTTCGAGACAGGAATTACAGTTTTTAATTTCCAGAGCATATCCTCTGTACAATTTGCATGGATTGCATAATCTATACTTTCATTATAGTTATTAACAAGGGTACAATTCTCACAGGATGACCAGGCTGCCTAATGTATACATGCATAACGGACATGTGTAAACATTTTTGATGTTGACTCTCTCTCTTCCAAAAAGACACTGACTGGGGAAAATGAATGTTCTTTTCTATCACTATTCGCTTATTAGTAGTGGGGCCACAAGGCTTTCAAAGTCATCCCTAGGGAAATTAACATGGAGTTTTAAAGTCATCCCTATCCCTTTCCCATAGAATTCAAGCACATACCCTCTGACGTCACGGTACACCTGTTTCTAGGCAAAATTCCCGCCCTTGGCAAGAGTTCAAAGGTTAGGGTGACACACCCTTTCCCTTGTTACTAGGCAAGAGCCTGTCTAGACACGTTCCCAGGTGGTTGAAACTATTGATCGAGGATCAGTTTCTTTCTGGAACTGGCACAGTCAACATGGATGCTTCTACACTATTGAATATTAAAAGTGCTGATGAAATGGGACCTAGAGTGCCTAAAGTGGCGGTAGAAATTACAAGGAGTTCTCGACTAACCCTAGAATGGGACAAGATGCATAATGGATATGTTGTAACATTAAGCAAATTCAAGTCGGAAGAGCAATTGTGCTTCGCGGCTAAGTTGAATATAGCGCATATACAGAGACTACAAGATGGATTAATTGCGCTTGCGAAATATATTGAAGAGAACAATTTATAGAAAACAGTCTGTGTTTTGACAGTGAGAGTGTTAAAATGGATAGATTTGAGAAACAGAAAATCATGCGTAATCTAGTGAAATTGGATAAGTGGTTAGTTTTAGATGATGACTGTCTGAAATTATCTCTTCAAAGAAAGATATTTTCTGGAGAAATGCTAAACGGTATAATGGGAACCGATTCCCCTTCTTTGGACTATTGTATGAAACTTTGTCGTCGTGGCCCCCATGCTTTTACTCAATTTATAGATATTTTAATCGAGACAAAACAAAATGATATTGTGGTTTTGCTCTTAACCACTACATAGACGGCCATTTTGTAACGCTCCTAGAAGAGTTGTTTGAGAGTCAGATTGTTTTTAGAAGTGGACCAGTCAACATCGAAAAATGTTTTACACATGCCCATTATGCTTGTATACTTTGGGCAGCTGGTCATCCTGCGAGAATTGTACTTTTGCTGATGAGTATAATGAAGCGTAAATTATGCAATCCGTGTAAATTGCATAGAGGATATGCTGTGCAAATTAATGACTGTAACTCCTGTCTTGTAGAGATTTGTGACTCTCATAATAGAGGATTCTTATGCTCAAATTGTAACTATGATAAATGCGATCAATGGGAAAATACTTATCCTGGCCTGATTGCAAAAAACCCTAGACGTAAGTTCAGTTTATTTTTAAGAGACTGGTATCGTCGTGGCCTTAAATTATTGGTGGAAGAAGAACCTGGTCAACGCTTCATTTGCTGGAATAATAAAAGAGTCTGGTTTTTACGACGTCGCTGTGAAGATACTGGATATTATGATTATAAACTTACAGACTTTTATTTGGCTGTTACAGAAAGGGATTCTTAATATCAGAATTTGTGTGTGACATTGCTCCAAATAAGCAAATTGAAACACGTGAATTTTTATCATATGAATCAGAGTAGTATTATTGACTTTACAAAGAGATTTAATAAAAATGAAGTCACCCTATATTTTAGAAAATGTGACCCTTACTTTGCACGTCAAGACGAATACAAGTTTAATCTCGACGAGCTACCTGCACTTATCGGTTCGGGTAATACCTATACGTAGAAGAAGAAATCTAAAGCACACAGTGTTTTGTACAGAATTTTATTAATAAACAAATTTACATACATTTTTAAAGTATTTCACTTTTAGGGCACCGAAATTTATATTATATAGAGATAAGAAAAAGTATTTTCAACTAGAAAGTCGTTCAATTGAGGATGGTCACCATAAATCTCGATAAAATCCATGTAAGTGTGTCCACGACTTAAATAAAAATATCATAGGGCGTGAAAACTACAGCTTTTCATTGATAAATCTTGTACCCGCTTCCGATTCTGAATAATAGATTTCTCGCTTTGCTCAAGAAATTTTTAATATGAGGTTTGTAGAATGTATACGGCAACCCAAGCGGATTGAAAAATTCTATATTGCTTCTTGTTTGAAAGATGCATAACCAATGCCTCGTCTTTATATTCAACGGACCGCTATGAACAATGATTAGGGTACTGTCAACACATTGAATATGCCCCAGGAAATCTGAAGGTATGCAATAAGATTTATATTTGGACACGTAGGGGTCCATGTTAAATACATCGATTATTTTGTTCCGTGTTCATGACGCCAAGTCCAATAAAACAGTGCTGTCAGGAGTTATTTGCAAATACGTTTCAAATTGATTTAGCGAGATTAATGCAATGCTTTCCTCCAGCGGTTTGGCAAAGGTACACTCTATCCGTACATTTCACGTCTGAACAATGCTCATATCTTGAGTACCAGACAAATATAATATAATAATGTCATGCGTTTTCACAAACGTATCTTCATTTATGCCATTTTCGAACAATTGAGAATCTTGATCTAGGGATTGCATTGTCAATTCGTAGAGGATCCTGTAGGATTTATCAAAGGATAAATTTTAGAGTGGGATTCCATTTACTTTACATACAAGTGATGAAAGTCCAAATAATTCAAATTTATGCGGGGAATCTGTCCATGATGCAACAGCGCTGGCGCTTTTTACAAAGGCTCACGCCAATGTTGAAGGGATCCCGCCATTGATAAATGATGAATCGGAATAGGTACGCATACCTGTAGCAATATGACGCTGATTCGTGATTGTATGAGGCACGAGCTATTTGATATTATTTCAAATGGCTCTTAATTTTTCAATTGCCAAATCCACAGAACTCATAACTTGTTGTTTTTGTGCATGAAGTATTGCTGAGGTGAGAGAGACTGTTACGTCGGGTGCAGCGTCCAGTACTTTTCGTATAATATAATTGGAAGGCAGGAGTTTTAGTTTTATATCAATATTTACATTACGAGGCAACCATTGAGGTATCTTAAATATCTCATGATTTAGTTTCCCGACTAAATGTAAATCTTTAGTTGTCACTGCTCTAAGAATATTGGTAGTATCAGTATTTATTTTATATTCATATCCAATTGTCATACCTCTCAACTGCTTACAGGACATTGGTGTCATCAATATGTATTGTATATAACTTGCATAATGTGAAAGATTATTGCTCGTGCTCACCAATGTTCCATTTATATAGACACTTAATGGTCGAAATAAATTACGTAATACACAATTTTCATAGGATAACCCCTCGGCGGCACTTGGTTTTTCATTGTTCGATTTTTTACAATGACCTTTAAATCTATAAATGTCGAATTCAAATCGATAAAGTAGTCTTCATTAGAATAAATTTGAAAATGGACATTTTTAGAGAGCGGTTGTTGCGGGTAAAATTGTTCATAGTATCCATGTTTTACACTCACATCTACATTTTCCGCATTGAAAAGATTTAGAGATGAGGTGACTGAATGGTGAGAATCTTTAGGTGGTAGATATGTCATCTTAGGAAAAGAAATCCTGTTTGGATCTTTTTACTTTCTTTGATGCTTTACGCTTCCCGGCTAACTTGAGACTGATGAGTGATGGGGTCTTTCTCCTCCTTTTTAAACCTTTTCCCCTCTATTTCAATCGCTCACCGATGGATCGTGTGCTTGACCTGAGATTTAGCGGAACACTTTCTTGAATATCTTTCCAAGAGCCCCGATCATGCAATGTAGAGGACGCAAAATCCGCTGCAACCGGTAAACTATATTTTCTAGCCAAGGGTAGTGCAGAGCAAAAAATCTTAGCAAACCAACTGCCGAGACCGACCGGACATTGACAAACGACCCCTATAATATTCCATTCCATGTCCCAACTGGCGTGGTCCAAGAGTAGCAACATAGCAATCAATATCAGGACATACAAACTGAGCTCTATTAGCCATTTCACTGAATGGGTCAAAAATGACATGTAATTACAGCCAAACCTTTTGTTATTGCGAGAGGATCACCCAATTCGCTTCTTAATGTTAACTGACAGAGCTCCAAATACGAAGTTTGCATGATTTTATCTAAATAATGAATAAATGAAGCCGTATTTCTCAATATAAAATATCTTGAAATTAAAAGTCAAATTGTTCGTATTAAACGTTCTGCCAATGCAGCCTTTATAGGACTATGACTACAATAGAGTATTGTATTATATTTCAATTTTTTTTTCACATGGGGATTAACAAATTCACTTCCACGGTCTGTTTGAATTTTTTTGTATGAATCTTGTTCAAAGATTTATTTAAGGGCCTTAGCAACTTCATTACCTCTCTTTGACTGCAATGGAACTGCATATGGATACCGACTAAACACACTTATTGCGAGTAAAATATACTTGTAGGGTTTATTGTAATGTCTTTCAATACTCGTCTAGAGTCAAAAGATCTGCTTGTAATATATTTCGAGGATAAAAGGCTTTAGTTTTTCGATAATGATTACCCCTAGTCCTATGATTTCGATGAAGAGGATAGCTGAGTTCCTTTTGCAAATACTCTTTTGCTAGCTTCTTTTTAATTCCGGTAGCCTGTGCAAGTGTAGTTGGACAGCTTAAACTTCCTGGTTCTCCAATATTTTCATAAACAACTTTCAAAATTTGATCCATTTTGATCTTATGCGCCCGCTACCCTTTTGTATACTGTCAGGCAAATCAATAAGTCTTCGCTTTTGTCTAGTTAGTGGTGTCAAATCACCGCTATGTGTTCTTTTCAAGAAAGATTTAAAATCATCTTTTACCTTTAATGGACTATGTTCTCTTAGTTTCTTTAGAAACTGCTTATTGCCGATTAGACTTTTAGGAAAATTTGAAGCCTTTAAAAAAAATTATATAAATGCTCGTCATAGGATTCGACTCTTATACGATTCGCAATCAGATCCGACAATAAATCCATCAAATTGTAAGGTTTGACCTGGATTATAACTTCATTCTTTTTCTCGTCAATTTTTTGCATTTTCAGCGAGATATATCAATAGTCTTTTACTTTATTCACGATAGGATTGAGGCAACAAGTCTACAACACTTGTTAATAACTCTTCTTTTTTCGGTGTTTCACTGTTTTCAGAAGGTTGATCAATGACATTGACTTTAAGCAGTTTTTCAGGATAGGGTTTATGTTTGTTGACACGATGAACGGCATTTTGAAGAAAAATAACTTTTCATCAT
Organism: Artemia sinica; assembly: GCA_027921565.1. Taxonomy (NCBI): domain Eukaryota; kingdom Metazoa; phylum Arthropoda; class Branchiopoda; order Anostraca; family Artemiidae; genus Artemia; species Artemia sinica. The sequence continues at coordinate 537,612 of CM051268.1, read as the reverse complement.
CAGGGATTGTTTCATTGTTAAGAAATTTATCAAGATTATCTTCAAAGTGCTCTTTGGGTGAAAGAGCAAGTTCAATTGGCGTCAATTTATAGGGTTTAGCCGTTTCTAGCGAATGGTCTTTAAAAGTCCGGCGATTATCGGTAGTAACACTGAAAAGAAATTATCACCTGTTTGAACAAGATGTTTTCTTTTACAATTTGTTTTTTTTTTGCAAGCTAGAGCATGTACAAGTGATCGATGTTGCCTTGTCTGTTGCTTAACACGATCTGACAGCTGAACATTACCCGCTGTTAGATTTAAACAATGTTCCGACAAGAGATTAATAAATTCCTTGTCAATACCATGCTTGAGAATTGCTTTTCTAAGTCGTGGTTTTTAATTGGCTAGCAAAGAACATAAATGCCTGTGTTCATGTAGCTTCTTCAATGTCATGATTGCGACTAATGACCTTTTTTACTATTCACGGGTAGATATACAGTAATTTCATCATCGAACGGTGACTACACGCAGCTCTTCGGACGTGTTTTGATTCAATTCTAATAATATGTAACCATAACGTTTATTAGTTGCTTGATTGTATGCGGAAAGTAAAAATTTAGGTTCACCAGGATAAATTTGTTTGTTTAGAGTTATAAGAGAACTTGAATCGCGAACAACTCTATAGATGATGTAGTAGGTACAATTCTAATTGAGTGTTCTCATGCATTTACTCTGATGAAAAAGATTTTGGAGAACACTAGTTACAGAAATATTTTCGTGATGGGATTGGCCAGTAAACAATTGTAACATTTCCCGCTAACATTCTTCAATAGATTCAGCTAAATCGTCAATAATTTACCACGAGTTTGGTGCAATACTAGTAAACACGTCAAATCCTTGTAAGAATTTTATGCTTGGATCACTCTTCTTTATTTTATCATAGGATTCTCGCCATATACTATAGAAATAATAGATATTTTTCGGATTCTCTAAAAAACATTTTATCATGGTTTTTGAATGATTTTTGTTAAAAGCGTCGTTTTGCCAGACAAGGACGGTCCGCAAAGAAAACGATCTGAAGGGTGTTTTAGATTGATACATACTCTTCCAATGCCAAAATGCAACTAACCTAACCTCAATCTGTTTCATAAATATTCAAGAGGAATTAGAATAAATGGTTTCTTTAATTCACATATATACAACATAAACATTTTAATAAACACGACGATCGGGAGACCATCGATAACTGTGGCCGAGCTGGTGACAGGATATAATAAACACTTGAAAATTACTGCTTTGCGCAATGACTAGATAAAAAAAGGTCAATACCGAGCTTGTGACAGAAAAATGACTTGATATAAAAAAAAGGCAGTGTTAAGCTGTTGACGGAAAAAACGGCCCTCCTCCACCCTCCTACAACTATAGAGCTTTCTCCAGACCGAGTTGCTTTCTATAATTTACACATTCGACTCGATCTGAAGTAAGATAATGGCCATGTGGTAGTACTCTCAAGCAACCTCGAATACATAGACTTTGTCCGATATGGAGGACATGGCATTTTTTTTCGACTCGAACTGTATAGTTTTTGTATTTTAAAGAGCAAAGGGCCATGACACTCGCTCTTGGAACTAAATTTTGTTCTATACAGTTTCCTATAAACACTCATGTTGAAATTTTCTTTTAAATAGTACGCAGGCACCCATTTACATACTTTTTTTGGGTAGTCTCATTGTGTGTTTCCACGCACAGCACCTTCAAACCGGGAAATACACCATGAAATACACAAATTTGGAACTGATAGATTATTGAAAGTTAAATATGTCACTCAGTTATATATTTCTGTATATAACTTATACAGGCCTAGTCAGTGAGTTACACATATTTATAAGTAGTAGGCTAAATATGTCACTGATTTACATATTTCCGTATATAACTTATATAGGCCTAGTCAGTGAGTTACACATATTTATAAGTAGTAGGCTAAATATGTCACTGAGTTATATATTTCTGTATATAACTTATACAGGCCTAGTCAGTGAGTTACACATATTTATAAGTAGGCTTGTAGGCTAAATATGTCACTGAGTTATATATTTCTGTATATAACTTATATAGGCCTAGTCAGTGAGTTACACATATTTATAAGTAGTAGGCTAAATGTGTCACTGAGTTATATATTTCTGTATATAACTTATACAGGCCTAGTCAGTGAGTTACACATATTTATAAGTAGTAGGCTAAATATGTCACTGAGTTATATATTTCTGTATACATACTTATATGTAGTAGGTTAAAATATGTCACTCAGTTATATATTTCTGTATATAACTTAGATAGGCCTAGTCAGTGAGTTACACATATTTATAAGTAGTAGGCTAAATATGTCACTGAGTTATATATTTCTGTATATAACTTATATAGGCCCTGTCAGTGAGTTATGTATATTTATAAGTAGTAGGTTAAATATGTCACTGAGTTATATATTTCTCTATATAACTTATATGCTAAGTCAGTGAGTTACACATATTTATAAGTAGTAGGCTAAATATGTCACTCAGTTATATATTTCTGTATATAACTTATATAAGCCTAGTCAGTGAGTTACACATATTTATAAGTAGTAGGCTAAATAAGTCACTCAGTTATATATTTCTGTATATAACTTAGATAGGCCTAGTCAGTGAGTTACACATATTTATAAGTAGTAGGCTAAATATGTGACTGAGTTATATATTTCTGTATGTAACTTATATACGCCTAGTCAGTGAGTTACACATATTTTAAGTAGTAGGCTAAATATGTCACTGAGTTATATATTTCTGTATATAACTTATACAGCCCTAGGCAGTGAGTTACACATATTTATAAGTAGTAGGTTAAATATGTCACTCAGTTATATATTTCTGTATATAACTTAGATAGGCCTAGTCAGTGAGTTACACATATTTATAAGTAGTAGGCTAAATATGTCACTGAGTTATATATTTCTGTATATAACTTATATAGGCCTAGTCAGTGAGTTACACATATTTTAATTAGTAGGCTAAATATGTCACTGAGTTATATATTTCTGTATATAACTTATATACCTAGTCAGTGAGTTACACATATTTATAAGTAGTAGGCTAAATATGTCACTGAGTTATATATTTCTGTATATAACTTATATAGGCCTAGTCAGTGAGTTACACATATTTTAAGTAGTAGGCTAAATATGTCACTGAGTTATATATTTCTGTATATAACTTATATGCCTAGTCAGTGAGTTACACATATTTATAAGTAGTAGGCTAAATATGTCACTCAGTTATATATTTCTGTATATAACTTATATAGGCCTAGTCAGTGAGTTACACATATTTATAAGTAGTAGGTTAAGTATGTCACTGAGTTATATGTTTCTGTATATAACTTATATAGGCCTAGTCAGTGAGTTATGTATATTTATAAGTAGTAGGTTAAATATGTCACTGAGTTATGGCCTTTACAAAACAAAAGTGATCCGTTTATCTGGCCTCCCCCAGGCCATTCAGCGTGTCCCCAGGTGGCGATAGGGGAACGCTCTACAGATATGTAGGGTACCTCCATAGGAGGCACGGACCAACGGGGGACCTTGTCCCTGGGGGGTCCATAATAGAATCTGGGGCACCCTTGCCCGGGGTCATAAATACAGGCGGAGGAGGAAGAAGGCCCCTCAAATGTACACTCAAAAGGGCCCACTGGTTTGTCCACAAGTTCCATGAGTTGCAAACCTTCTCCCAGCAATGGGTTTAAATTGCATGGTGATGCAGAACACCAGCGCGGGAGGATCCTCTATAGGAGGACAACTGTGGCAGGGCGTAAGATCCAGATCTATGGACAACGGCCTCTGAAAAGGCTGCCTCGACCTTTTCGGGGTACCTGCAAGACTGGGGACCTTGCGGTCAACTCTATTCCCACTTGAGGAGTGGCGCCCCCTCGAGGAAATTATAGCCTAGTAAACGACACAGCATTCGCACGGGATCCTGACTAATGGACAATTCTTCTGGGATTGGTATGTTTTTGATGGGCGTCTTTGGGCTGAAAAACCTCTTCGTAGCTAATTTATCTATTACGGGTTGCCTCCCCGTAGTAGCATAATATTTGTAGGCATGAATATATAATGAGTCGGAGGTAATAGGCTTGAGATTGTCTGTGCAGGATTTCGACTCTTGTTGATAGAAGAGCATCGCCAAGTGCTGAAAACCATGTTGTGACCAAGATGGGCCCGGGATTGCACAAAGCCTCCATTCATGGAGGTCCCAGGGACTTCTTGCTGTCCGGTTCTAAGCCGGCTTAAGCACTTCGGTGTAGACTTGAGAAGATATGTGATCCCCGTCCTGCACTGGTATCCGGGATCATTGCTTTTCCTGAGGCGAAAAAAATTTCAATGACTTAAAGAACATGAAAATTGGAACTTGGAATGTTACGACATTAAAAAATGACTATCGTATCGACATTTTGACTGACGAATTCAGACGATTCGAACTGGATTTATTAGGAGTTTCAGAAACTCATATCCCAGGGGTAGGAAGCATAAAATTAGGTGATATAGAATTTGTTTACTCAGGCAGGAAGGATGGGGTACATAGACAGGGAGTAGGGCTCATGATGAATAAGGAAGCTGCTAAGTCTTGTTTTAGGCTGGGAAGGTATTAATAATAAAATACTAATTGCTCATTTTATGACTAGAAAGTTCAGGGTATCAGTTATAGTAGTATACGCCCCTGTAGAAACCGACTGATGGAGATACTAGTGACTCAGATGAATTTTACTTACAGTTACACGAGCAAATAGACAAGGTCCCAGGTAGAAATATGATGTTATTACTGGAAGATTTTAACGCCCAGGTTGGTAGAAATAAGGATAGATTGTATCCCAGCTTAGGTAAATTTGGTGTAGGAAAAGAAAACAGTAATGGATACAGACTTTTGCAATTTTGTAGGTATAACAATCTAGTTATAACCAATACGGTGTTTTGGTCATAAAATGGCTCATAAGCTAACTTGGTGTTCACGTGATGGTAAGACAGCAAACCTTATTGATTATGTTATAGTAAACCGAAGACTGGCAGGATCAATACAAGATACTAGGATATATAGGAGTGCTGTTATTGATGTTAAAAGTAAAGATCACCATCTAGTAGTGTCAAGGGTTAATTTAAAGCTGAAATATCGGAAGGGTAATTACCTCCCGGAAGTTATGATGTTAGTAGACTCCAGGATGAGAATTTGAGAGAAACTTTCCAGGAACAGTTGAATACTAAACTCGAGAGTTTAAAATTTGATAATGTGGAAGATGGTTGGAATAATTTTAGAAAAATAATTTGTGAAGTTGCTGAAGGTGTATTAGGGAAGAAAGCTAGAACTGCAGCTAAGAATATTAGTGAAAAAGCTTTATGTTTAATAGAAAGGAGAAAGGACTTGTACAAGAATTATCTGAGTGATAGATCGCATGAAAACAAAAGAAATGTAAAGAAAGTGGAGAAAGCATTGAAATATGAACTAAGGAGGTGTGAAGTGGAGGCCATGGATAAAATTGCCGAGGATTTAGAAGATGCAGCTAGACGGCATAATAGTAAATTATTGTACTGGCACGTTAACAAATTGAGAGGTAGTAGTCAATCCGGACTTGTCCCAGTTAAAGATAGGAATGGGGTGGCAATTAGCGATAACGAAAAAGCTAAAGCGAGATGGGCAGAAACATTTTGAGAACTTGCTTAACCGAGATAGAGTTGCAGGAAAAAATATAGAGGAAAATGAAAAAGTTTGTGATACCTTGGATGTGAAGGAAGATTCTTTTTGTGAGGAGGAATTAGCAACAGTACTAAAAGGATTAAAGAATAATAAGGCTCCAGGTGCTGATAGGGTAGTAAATGAGTTTCTTAAATATGGTGGCTCTGAAGTTAGAAATAAGTTATTGAAGATTATGAATATGTATGATTTTTGAAAAAGGGGAAGTACCTAACGATTTTAGGAAAACCTTAATTAGAGCCACTTTATAAGAAAGGTGATAAAAGTGAGTGTGGTAATTATCGAGGCATTAGTCTGGTCTCTGTAGGTAGCAAATTGCTTAGTAATATGATACTTTTTAGACTGAGAGATGCTGTAGACAACGTTTTAAGAAAAGAGCAGTGCGGTTTTAGAAAAGGTAGAGGATGTGTTGACCAAATTTTCACTCTTAGGTTAATAATTGAGAAGTGCCTAAGTTTTCAAACACCTTTGGTCCTCAGTTTTATAGATTATGAGCAAGCGTTCGATTCTGTTGATAGAGGAGCTTTAGTAAAGGTTTTATCCTTGTATGGTATACCAGACAAATACATTAAAGTGATTAGCTCTATGTACGAGAATAACACTGCTGCGGTTAAGGTAGGAAATGAGGTTAGCAGCTGGTTTTGTATTAAATCAGAAGTTAAGCAGGGTTGTGTTCTATCCCCCTTTATATGGATTATTTTGATGGACTTTGTTTTAAGGAGCACAGGAAAGGCAATGGGAGACCACGGAATCAAATAGGGAGGAAAAAGTCTCCTAGACTTGGATTATGCTGATGATTTAAGCATCCTAGATGAAAGTGTGAGCAAAATGAATGAAGTTTTAAGGTTTTGCGAGTTCAGGGTGCTAGTATTGGTTTGAAAATTAATGTTAGGAAGACTAAGTCACTAAGGCTAGGAATAAGTGAAGATGAAAAGGTGACGTTGGGTAATGAAAAGATTGATCAGGTGGGCAGCTTCACTTACCTTGGTAGTATTATTAGTAAAGATGGTGGGAGCAGTGAAGATGTTAAAAATAGAATAGCCAAGGCTCAGGGTGTTTTTTTTCACAGTTAAAAAAAAGTCTGGAAGAATAGGAAGATAAGTCTGCAAATCAAGATTAGAATCTTAGAAGCTACAGTGATGACAGTGGTCAAATATGGCTCTGAAGCATGGACGCTCCGAAAAGCGGATGAAGATTTGCTAGATGTTTTCCAGAGAAATTGCTTAAGGATTGTTGTGGGTACCCGGCTGACTGACCGTATTTCAAACAATAGGCTATACGAAAAATGTGGTTCAATACCGCTTTCTAGGTCTATAATGAAAGAAAGGTTGAGGTGGTTAGGGCATGTTGTGCGGATGAAGGATGACAGATAGCCAAAGATTGTTCTTTTCGGCCAACCATCTAGGGCTAAACGGAAAGCAGGTCGTTCCCGTCTGGGATGGGAGGACGTCATAAAGAAAGATTTAAAGGAAATGGGAACTTCGTGGGCGGGTGTAAAAAGAGAGGCTTTGAATAGATTGGGGTGGAGGAGGAGCGTGCGTAGCTGTGTTGGCCTCAGGCGGCTTGGTGCTGCGATGAGTTGTTAGTAGTAGTAGTAGTAGTAGATACCAAATCACTTCCCGTTTCTGATTTTAATTTTAATAATCGATTTGGGGCCGGGCGGTTCACTAGCTCCGGATAGCGGGACTCATGCCAGTTTGTGTAATCCATCCGAGAGCTAATGTACTCTCCATTTTCCAAACTTCCAATAAATTATTAGTTTTAACTTTTAACAATAAGGAATCAGTGTCCGCATAAAAACTTGAACAAGTCCCTCCTTCGGTCACAGGCGCTTGCATACATTGTAATAAAACTCCTACATGAGTTTTTTGAAATTTCTATAATGGCACTGCTAGCGGCAATATTTTTATTTAAAACAACATTTCTTTTTTTTTCCTATGTAAAAGGACCATATTGAAGTCTATGATCGTGAATGCTGTGGGGTTTGGATTCGCAATGATTCGGGTACAATCTTTTGGGTTGGTCAAAACGTCAAAACGACTCCTGTTTCGCACACTCTGACACATCTTACCAAAGGCTGAATTTAAAATGAGTTTAAAGATTTCCTTTTTCGACCTCTGTTTTCGCTTGAGACCGTTTGAAAACAAAAGTGTCAACAAATGTCCTAATATAAGGTTTTTGTCAAATTGGAGGGCTCTATTAGCCCTTGTGACATTGAAACCATTGGCAAGCATCCACCGCAAAACAACGTGGTGTACAATAATATTCCGTTTCGGCTACAGGTCGGCAATAAGCTTTTTGTTTTGAAGGTGTCTAATGCATGCCTTTATTCTCTACTAATGATAAATTGTAGGGACTCAGCGAGTCCCTATGCACCGGTCTATTAATGCACGGGAAAACAAAGACTTTTGCCGCGTCATGAAGTTCCAGAGGAATTTCACCATCAATTTCGAAAAACCATCCTTGTGGTCCATTTTCCTCAACAGTGTGAATATTGGGGAAATCTGGAGCAAAAGGATCGTTAAGCCATTGGCAACTCCCACACGGCAAAAAAAGTGAGACATTGCAGACAGGTAAAGGGAATTCATGTCCAAGAAAACGGCATCCGACTTTTCACCGGTGCGTTGTCCAGTCGGGTCGGTTTCAAGCATACGATCTCCATGAAAAAACATACCCTCCCCGCATTGATCTCTCTACAAACAGGTGCTGATACACGTCGGCGATCAGACCTATTTCTACTCCACTGATTTTAAGAATCAAATCCATCACCAAATAAGGGGTGAAAAAATAATACCCCGAATCCAACCCGAGTTCTTCATGAATTTTGTCCGTGTTTTTTCAGACAATATCCAACAATGTCAATACATCACTTGCCAGGTATATTTTACACTAATCCCATCCATTTTTACACCTTCCCTTTGCCAAAACCCTCTTGGCAAATTCGTAATCGGCAGTGGTGCATTGACGATCGTGAAGTGAATCATAAAACTCTTGCGATGGGTGGCAATTTTTCCTCACTTAGCTTCGAGGTGTAGTTGTAGTACTTGTTCCGGTATATGCCCTTACAAGTTAGTAAATCATACGGTTCCTCACCTGGAAAGTGCTGTTTGAGGAGGGAAAACTATTAAATCGTCACTTTTTTGCACTTGAATGAGTTGACTTAGGGATTTAGGGAAGAAACTAAAAGAATCAAGGAAACGGATTTTATTCAAGCACGTATTACCATTATCAATTGTTGGCCATTTCAATTTTAAGACTAGCAGATTTTCAGATGATTTCGGTATAATGTTTTATGGAAAAGAACCATCTACCCATGCGCCATCTACAACTTCACCTTTCTGAAATCGTGCCAACTCTGGTAAAGTGAATTTTAAATCATAGTTGGAATTGTGCATGTAAACCGGTAAAGATTATTGTTGCTTAACATTTAAATTACACGATTTATGAGCGACTCCCCGAAAGTTACTTCCCCTGATGAAATCTCTTGGTATAAATGATCATTATTGCGAGTTTTCGCATCCTTCTCATTAATTTTTCTTTTACAAACCAAACAAATATCTTGATTTTTAATTGCTAACTCGTCTTCTGGTTACAGATTCATTGGATAGTGTGTATGGGGCAGCCGTGAAATCGCATCATTTGCTGTTTTAATGAGAACAATCATAGCTGTGCCAACACAATCTTTTCCACCAAACGTCTCACAAAAATCTACGAATTGCATGGTATTACCTGAATCTCTCCGCGCGTGCACAAAAAAGATCGCAATAGCTTCACGTTCTTTCACATGATTCGAATTTGACGGATCCGACTCATCCATGAGAGCAGCCTCAATGTTCAATGTCACCTTGTTGCTCTGCATCGGTGTGTTCTGAAAGCTTTTGAACCTCAAGGTGGCATTGTCCCCTGAAACTGTTTCCATAGACTGGTACCCATGACGCTTGCAGTGTCTTAAGTGATTATTCAATTTTAATTCGCTCCGGAATCTCGATGGACACATTGGGCAGTAATAACAGATACCCCTTTTGTTCCCTTTACCCTCACTTAAAGCCCTGTTAATATGTGGAATTGGAAAGAAATGTCCAATTGATTCAGGATATTTGGCAGGCTCGTAAAGAAGCCATACCCAGTGTTTCACGGAGTCAATGGACGGTGCTCTTACAGAATAAATTACCCCTTTTTTATCACTAAGTTCCCCATCTTCGTATTCTTCATCAAATTGTAAAACTGTTACCCAACTTTTAAATGTTCATTAGCTATTTCAAAAATGTCAAACACCTTAAGCGTTACTGGATACTGTCCCTTTAAACAATTAAAATCTACCTTTGGAAAATCAGAACCCTCTTTCCTATTTACTGCCCAATCGTCCAAGATTGTCTTAGTGGCATCCACTCTCTCGTGCTTATGACTCGCTACAAGGACTGAATACTTGAAACACTCCATACCTGTGTCAAAACGAAAGTGTTGTATACCTCTAGTGGCTTTTAAATTACTATTATGTTTTTTAAAGTTACCCTTTCCCGCCCCACCCCTTAAAAGAAAATTCCCTTTTAAATTTAGTGATATTTAATTCTAATTTTTTCTAAAAATAATACTGATAGCCCACTCCCATTCTCATTATAGCCCTCCATCCTATTAAAAATTTCACCCACCCAATCCAAAAAGACACCCTCAAAATTATGCAGGTCTTGGTGTAGCGTCTGCATCCGTGTTTGAATATGATTAACGCGCAAAAACCCAAACTTGCATTTAAAAAATAATTTTAAACGTCATGGATGCTCTGAAAGAGTCCCTCCCTCCCACCTTCCGTAAATTTTTCTCGAGAAGTGCCCGAATCATACTGACGTAGAGGTGTGCGGTTTCTATGGGGTCCGTTTGAACAGTACCACATGACAGGGAATTAAACGGGTCACAAAACTCGGCCCTATATACAGGAATGTTGCGCAAAGCGGTATCTGCTAGATACAACTCTGGTAACACTGGGGGTGAGCCAGCTCCACTTTTTTCCATATCACTGTGAGGGGCGGGCGCTTCTAGCACCCTCTCGACCTTGTTAGCTGGTAACTGTTCCAATAAATTGTCCAAAAATTCATTTCTGAGGCCAAGATCCCTCACAAAACTGTCTAAATCAAATACACTCGCCGGACTCGCCCCCGCACTTAAACCCCCCACGCGTTCACTATTCTCCGGGACCTCTTGCATGTTCATAAAACTCTCTATACACTCGTAGAGTTTTTGTAAGTCCTTGAGATGGTGGTGTGTGAACCCAGAAAAATAATAAGAGCATATTAGCTCACTCGAAGCTATTTCCCTATGAAAAAAGAGAGAGACGGTTATGAAAGTCATAGAGCCCTACTACTCATAGTATTATGTAGGGATACTATGCCCTCTTGAAGTCATATACGGTATATTACTCATTGCATTATGATGGGGTACCATGCCCTTTTGGAACTGTAACCACCCCACTACTCATTGGAATGCAAAGGCGGCCTATGTCCTCACTACTGATATAAATGAAATGCCCCTTCCATAGAGCACCCTTTGTATGTACTATGAAGCATTGAAAGGTTTGCCCAAACTACTGCTATACCCTTTTAAAAAATAGTTATGGAAACCTTACTTAAGGGGGGTTTGGTTCTGGCCAGGCTTCAGGCATATCATTGATCCATGTCGGTATTTCATAAGATTCGGTCTCTGGTACTGCTGCTAGGAGACTAGTAAGGTGATCCTGAATTAAGCAGTCGAAATCATTCTGAAAAAGAAAACAAATTTAGGAATGAATTGAACTAACAGGAGGGGGGGGGGGGTTATGTCTCCCTAAACTCTTCGAGTCATTTTCTTAGATAGAAAATGAATGTCCCCAGGGTCTACCCTCCCCCCTCTCACGCCCACAACACTACTTCAGTCTTTAATGCTTAATAAAAAGGGCAAAATAAATAAAAAAAAGCTAACAGGGGAGGAGGAAAACCGAGTCCCTCCGAAACGTGCGAGTATTTGCTTTAAAGCTGAAGCCTTATTTCTAATTCCCTTATAAACTAGGGGGAAAATTTAATATTCTAGCGAAAATCTATACATATAAAAGTTTTCTTACAACACCTAAAAATGGCTAAGAACAACCTAATTTCTGAGAGATAGTGTGTTTTTTAAAACTATGCAGGTTAGGGATGTAATCTGAAACTTTAATATTTTAGCGAAAAATAGTGAAAAGAAAGGGCTAAAAAAGTTGAAAAAACAGTCTTATTTCCGAGTCTTTAAAACAAGGGGAAAACTAAATAAAAAAGAATAAGACTCCTTCAAGGGCTTAAAGATACATGGAAAATGTTTTTTACTAGCCAAGAAATATAAGGTTGAGAAATGGCGAAAAGAAAGGCCTAAAAAAAGTTGAAAAAAAATACTTATATATTTCTATAACCAGGTAGAAAATAGAGGTAAAAATCCTTACATCTACAAATTCAGGCTGCACTTGAGTCCCTGAAGATCCTGGATGCGCATGTTGGATGATGGACGGGTTGGGTGACGTCAGGCTCTTGTGCAGCTGGGCCAGGAATGTCACAGGGTAGAGCAGCCGGGGCAGCTCCTGAGACCCTTGACAAAGTATGATGAGAGACAACCTCATTATCTTGTGCAGGTGGGGCTGCAACATTATGAGCAGCAGCCCACTCTCTTTTCAGTTTTCGGCCAGGTTGCATAGGGGCTTGCGCTGACATTGTTGGTCTGGTACGAGCGTGAGAGGCTCTGGGCATTAAAAAGTTGAGCGCTCAATGGCTGCACCAACAGTGCCCTGGAAGGGTCTGGTTTCTCCTGATGAGGGTCATGCGTTGTACGGCTAGTGGCCGTCCGGAAAGAGAAGCATGTCTGATTACTGATGTCCTTACAGGGGTGGCTTCGCCCACTCTGGCTCGCTTGTTGGGGGAGCGAGGACTGGGATATTCTGAAAAGAAAGGAAAATTTAGTATATAATAATATTACGGAAGAAATTAGTGAAAGTAGGATTTTTATGAAAGCCTCTTAAACCTAAAGAGCAGATAAAATCCATGAATTCGAAAAATAAGAGCATTTAAATAGACCCACCCCTTCCTCTCCAGAAAGGTGAAATTTGGAAACCATAGTTTCGTTATTGCCCCCTCCCACCTTTAAATAAGTCACTCTTTATTTTCAAATTCGTGAGAAACCAGCCATTAACGTAGAAATACCCTTATTTTTTCAAGACACTCCTTGCTAGAAAATGAACCCGAAAATCCTATTTTTTGCCATCTAGAAATAATACTACTACTACTACTACTAACAACTCATCGCAGCACCAAGCCGCCTGAGGCCAACACAGCTACGCACGCTCCTCCTCCACCCCAATCTATTCAAAGCCTCCCTTTTTACACCCGCCCACGAAGTTCCCATTTCCTTTAAATCTTTCTTTATGACGTCCTCCCAACCCAGACGGGGACGACCTGCTTTCCGTTTAGCCCTAGATGGTTGGCCGAAAAGAACAATCTTCGGCAATCTGTCATCCTTCATCCGAACAACATGCCCTAGAAATAATAAACAGCTGCATTTTAGAGCTTAAATTCTATCAATCCCGCCCTGTGTCATTTCAGGAAGGCAAAACTTGATAAAAAGTTTATTGGAATTCTTAGTTTTGCCCTAAGCAGTATCCCCCTCTTTGCCTTTAAATAAGTCACAATTTCCAGGAAAGCGTAGAAAATAGGTTTAGAAATAATAGGCAATCGTTTCTTTATACGCAGGAATTTTAAAAATGGAAAATAAACCGGACACTAAAGGGCAAAAAAAATGCTAGACAATAATTGTCTGCAGCATAGGCATGCATATGAGCTTTTACCATTTATATGCAATAAGCAGTTTAAAAACTAGATTTTTGTCTAGAAAATAAATATTTTCGTTGTCTGATCCTTACGCACAATTTCAAGGCCTAAAATATCTGTATTAGGCATTAATTTTCCAGAGAAAGTTCAGCTTAGAATTATGCAAAAGCCGTCAAACCTTAGAATAACCCTTCACTGTTTACCAAGCACCCTTTGAGATGGTTCTGGCTAAATTTACAACAGATGCCGATTTTGCACGCGCGATAGATTTGAGACATTTGATGGATTCTATGCTAAGGTTTTTAAAGGCATAAGTTGGAGATTCCAGAAAAACTAAAGTTTTAGCGAAAAGAATAATTTCTTTTTTCGAAAGAATTAAATGGTGGGAAGAGGAAGGAGGGGTTACACTGTAGAAAAAAAAAGTATATTTTGAAAAAAAAAAGTGTAAAGATTTTTTTTTGGGTGGGGGGGGGGGGTCAGAGTGAGAAAAAGGACTTACTTTTTCACAGATAATATCCATTATTTAAGATGCTTGTGTACTTGTCAACTTTTTGAAAGAGACTGATAGGGAAATGTCTTTACCCGCTCTATATATAGCATATATTGGCCAGGTATGTTTTGCAAAAAAATCATTGCAGAGGGTTTCAGCCACCACCGTGGAATTTCGCTTAGTAACAAGGCAGGGGGAGTTTCAGCCATCTGGGGGTGTGTCTAGACATGTTTTCGTCTAGAAAGAATGCAGGGGATTTCAGCTACCTGGGGTGTGTGTCTAGACATGATTTTGTCTAGAAACAACGCAGGGGAGTTCAACAGCCTGGGGGTATATCTAGTAATGATTTTGCTAGAAACAGGGAAAAAGGGTGTGTCACATGACGTCAGAGGGCTGCGTTGAATATCCTATGCTATTTCCCAATGACTGTCGCGACGTCAGAGGGCATGTCACAGGAATTCTATGGGAAAAGGGAGGGCATGTCTTAGAAAAACAAAGGGGTTGTGTCACCAAACCGTGCCAAGGATGGGAATTTCGTCTAGAAACAGGTGTGCCGTTACGTAAGAGGGCATATGCTTGAATTCTATGGGAAAATACCGGGAGAGGGCTCATTTGAACGGAAAAAAATTATAGTACCCTTTTTAAGTGACCAAAAAATTGGAGGGCAAAGAG